>CAOJCR016503769.1:0-11175 GCA_948330485.1 Euphorbia neoarborescens
AATCGACAATGTGGAGGTCTATCCGATGTTTGAGGAATTCAGCGCTATCATTGGCATCTCTAACTCCCAAGAAGTATCAGTCGCGGTGCCCGAGTTCGTTTACGGATAGCCAAATCAGATGGCTAAGATTTCTTATTTCCGAGGGAAGAATTCCAGGATTTCCTCTCTTTGATTCACGAAGGGTCATCTACCACGGGCTTTGATTTGACGAATGTATTAAATAGTGTTTCATACAAACACGGAAGTCTCAAATATGAAACTTTCATAAACATACTCAAGATCGAGTGTCATAACATAGCATAGATTAAAGACATAGTACAAAAGAAAGACACATTAATTAAGGATACAAAAAATTCATCTCTTGAAATTAAAGGTGGAAGTGGCTCTTTCATCAATGGTTGCTAAAGCCTTGATCCCTTCGAGCCAAGCTTCATTCTCTTCCTTGAGTTCTATCACTGTTGCACTATTATCGAGGTCCCAAATGGAGATGCTAGCTTTTAACAATTAGGGTAAGAGCCGAAGGTTAAAACATAAGTTAGCATCCCTTGGTCCAAAGGCCTTGAGTGTAGTCCAATCGAGATCCCTCAGCATGTTGAGGAGAGCACGAAGTCCTTGTTGAAAAGTCATCATGAATACTTCTTTACACACGAACCCCACGGGTTAGGAAAACACATGATTAAAAATACAAGTCAAAGCAACACTTGGTGAGGCATAGCATTGCATGGTATTGTAGTTGTGTGATGCATGGCATGGTACCGTATTTTAGTGATGCATGACATGGCATTGCATGGCATTTTCGTAATGCATGGCATGGCAACATTCGTGATGAATGACATAGCATTGCATGGCAATTTTTATGATAAATGACATAGCATTGCATGACAATTTTCGTGATGAATGACATGGCATCACTTGGCAGCTTTTGTGATGGATGATTTTATATCGATGCCCCAAATGGCCCCGGGTGTATAATTCGTGTTAGGTTGCTTATATAGAAATGTGTGAACGACAAGGACACTTAACTTAGGTGAGCTCTAGGCGAATGTCGTTGTGACATTTTAACGAACGGGAAAAACGTATCCTAGTGAGGTCAGGAAAAAGGAAGACAAAATGTCATGAGACACTGACGAAAAAGATGCAAGTGGCTATACATAAAATGTTGGTTAGCGTGGCATACAGGAATGCATGTACTAACAATATTAAAGTGATTGGAATGCATGTGAAAAAGGGAAACACACACAAACAAAAGCAAGTAGTAGGCAAAGCGGAAGTTTCCAACCTTATTTCTCCATGTGGTATAAGTCTCTAACCATTGCTAGGTGGGGATCTCTTTGTCTTTAATGGGGAAAGGCAAAGGTCGAGGCTAGATTTATTTTATTTTTGCGTTTTGGTAATCCTAATAGAAAATTGCTATGGCCTCTATATGCAGGTAGTCAAAAGTCTGGGTAGCAAATGTAGGGTCCCATAGCAAAATATACCATCTATCTCTCCCCAAATTGGTTCGAACGAGACAGATTGAGGTACGAGGTTATCAGTGGTTTTACGATAGGTGTCCTTGTGAGCAATTAGTGGTCACATAGTGACACTTTCTCGAGAAAATCGGGGGTGGTATGGTAGTCCTATTTGGGGAATGCAATCTACTGAAAAATGCATAGGTTAAAAAGTAATAATCCATTTGAAATGGATTAAGCGAATAAAAATATTTTAATTTCAAAACTATTGTCGATTTTCTTTTGGAAGTCTTTTGAGAAAAAGTCTTTCAATGGCTTGTCAAAAATCCCTTTCAAAACAATTTTTAAGTTTGGAAAACTTTTGAAGAAAGTTTGAAAAGAACTTTTATTCCCCAGCGGAGTCGCCATTCTGAGTGCAGCGAATTTTTAACGGAAATAAAAATGGTATTGGAAATATTTGATTTGAAAGAAGTTTGTGAAGACAGGATAGTTTCCTTAAGTGATTAAGCTTTGCTTATTTTGGAACATTTTTTTCCTTAAGTGAAGGCGAAATAACTTTATTCGCAAAAGCCTAAAATTGATTTTAGTCTTGATTTTCATTTAGGCGAGCGAGCATGCAAAAATCAGTAAAAAAGGGTAATTTAAACACACAATTACAACCTTTCACAACAGACTATCCTAAGGGGATACATTTATCAAAATCGGGGATCGGTAAAACATCCACACACGCAAACATTCATAATTACTTGAAAATTAAACACTTAGCATGTCAACGTGGTTGAAATGGACATTTGAAGAATGCGGGAAGTGAGATAGCTCAGGATCATGCAAATAGGGGGACGCTTGATCCAACACGATTTGTTGGATCGAATGTTTTGGGCCGGAGGATGGTCTCGTGGCGGCCCGAAAAATATTTTGGCTAATTTTCGGAAGGGTTGTAGTGATATTTATTTGAAATTCAATTGGTGTACTTTAATCTTTTGGAGACATGCATTTATTATGTGAGCCAGTAATTCGGGCATAAATCCCTTCATGGGCTGGTTTTAACTGTCCTAAGCCGATGTTTGTCAGATCTCTATGATAGTCGTAAATATTAGCAGAAATTAAAACTAGGTCACAGACATATATAAAAGCGGGCTAATTACTGGCAAATCATCGGGCACAGTGAATTAAGTAAAATACAGTGCGATACATAAGTACATACCAGAGGCGCTTATGCATGAAGAACCCCTATTTGAAACTCAAAATGCAATAAAAGTGAATTCCAATTATGTATTGAAAATAGACAAAAGAGGTTTTGGGGCATAATCAAACAATGACACAAAATAAAAACCAACATCATTTCGGTTCAACTTTGTATTGGAACAAGACACCAACTTTACGATTTAAATATAAACATGAATTAATCCTGGATAAAAGGGAGCTCCATGACCAGTATCCACAAAATATGAATGATAACGGCATATGTGACAAACACTAGAAATCTCAAATAAAGGGCGAAACATTAAAATTAGAATAACATGTGACATTATATAACAAATATTTATTTTGGGAATAGATATGCAAAACAAGATGACATTTAAATTGGAAATAAATTTTATCTCAATGGCACTAGAAAGACAACGAAGTGTTTATTAACAATAAAACCAGACCTTTGACTAAATCAATTCAATTGGACCAAGCTGAAAACGGATAACAAAGTAACTAAAGTCAAGACTTAACGACAAGTCATGAAACTCATCAGAACATTAAAACAAGCAGCAATGAGGAAAACCTTATCCCAATTCCATCAATAGCAAATAAGTGTAAAATAACAGATAGCATCCAGGAATTTACGAAGAAGCAAAAGAACTAAAACCACATTTCAAACAGTAGATTATGAAATTTTGATTGGAATTAATTGTGTAGGAAAAAAAAAGAATCAGTATGGTGAGTAATATGTCGAAGTAAGCAAATCTGAGAACAATGGGAGTGTGCGCAAGTGAGAGAATCAACGAGACAATCTGACTTACTCAGTCGTATAACCGAACAAATCATTAAATGAGATAGCAGTAATCTGTTAAAACCGTAAAGGCCTCCTAAATGCACTATCAAACAAAAAACAAAGGACTTTTAAAGGGAAAATAGAGGCATGAATGCGCGATTGATAGCATACGGTCCAAATTATGGAGCAAACGACTAATAATAATATATTTTAGATCAATAATGAGAATGAGTAACCAAAACTCAGCAACCCGAATCAACATACTTGGACATAAAAATAGGATATAGCATAGATATCAATTCAACAACGGGCAATCCAGAAAAACATTACGCTGAAACAAATTATGCCAAAACACATCAATAACAGATTATTAAGCATCAGAAGAAAGGAGAAATGACTTACTCTAGGTCTCAGGTAGTCACCAGTTTGCAAAATTCTTTCAACAGATTTTGAGAATCTCCATAAGTGATCTGTTAATTCAATTTCAAAATACGGTTTCAAAGCAATTTTATTTCAAAAAATTTTTCAATGTAGATTGAGTTTCTGTTGAATTTACCTTTCCTAATTGAAGATGCTTCCTTTTTCGATCGAATTCCAAATCACATATGAAATCCCCATCGTTGATCACTGCTTTCCTTTATAGTCCTTACCAAATCGCAGCCGCAACCCTTTCGTCAAAATCTCCTCTTTCGCAGATCTCACCCCCCTCTTCCTTTCATCGAGCCTACCTCTTCCTTTCGTCCAGCCTCCTTCTTCCTATTTCTCTCCATCTCTCCTTTTCAAACGCAGTCCCTTGATTTCGATTCCCTTTCCCCCTTTTATCTGCCATTTTCTTCTTTTATTCCCCCAAAATCCCAACTTGAATTTGAAAATCCCTCTTATCTCTTCCTAATTTTTCAATTTAAAAAAAAAAACTTATCCTCTTAACCAAAAATCTAATCTCGAAATAAATTCCCAAAATCTGTTGAAGCCAAAGATTATTATATGTTTCAAATTTTTAAAAAAAATGGCCTCATCTGCACTATACCTCTGCCATACCTGTTGTTTCCTTTTAATTGTTTTCTTTTCTGCCCAAAACGACATCGTTTTGGCTTAGGGTTTCCAGAGCCAAAACAACGTCGTTTTGGCATGCTTTAATTAAAGAAGAAAAGGATAGCAAACAGGCATAAAAGGACTCGAACGCGTATCGCAGGAGTGTAGGAAAGGGACACAACTGCTGAGTTGCAGCGTATTCTTGTAAGGTTTACACATACCCTATCTTTTAAATCGACTTTCTTTTCTTTCCTTTTCACTCCCTTTTCATTTTTCGGACCGATTTTTTACAGACTGAAATTTTATTTATTTATTTTTAAATCCAAATTAGCCCAATAAAATAAAATAAAATAATAATAATAAAAAACTAAAATAAAATAAAAAACCTTTTGATTTTAAATATTGAAATTTAGCCTGACCCAAGCTATTGTTTTAACTCGGCCAAGCCAATGTGAAAACCGTTCTATCCGGAATTTTGAAAATTTTTGTGCGGATCTTTTATTCTGGAGGTTCTCATCTGAGCTATTTGAACACATAAGCATATAACAGGTCGGCAAATGTGGGTTCATCATAGACCTAGGGTAAAACCCGGTGCTCATTGCAGCAGCCCACGGCAGCGGGCAGTAGCTGGCTGCACAGTAGCAACGGGCTGTAAGGCAAGAGCCGCAATCTGTTGTGGGCAATGGTAGCAGGGATACGGTGAGGCTGCCACCACATGGCAGGTCCTCCAATCCTGGGTGATTTTTAAATTATCGATCTAATCGAATTTTATGTTCTACGGATTTTTTTGATCAGATTGGCCTATTACACATAATAATTAATGTAGTTAATTTTAGAAGTGTATAAAATGATTTTGGTGTGGATATGCATATTTAATTTTATATGGTTGATATTTAATTGAATATGGCTCAACGGTTGGTCCAATAGCCCATGGCACGAGTTGTGATTGGACGACATAGTTTTAGGATTATGGATTTTCAAATTTAAGTAGGTGCATTGAATGTGATTCGATGGGTCTTTAAATTTGATATACTATAATTGTTAAAATTAACGACTGGCACTTTAATGGCAAGATATAATTTAAAATTGGATTGTTTAGATTTATTTGCCACTGACATGTATCATAATATTTATGAAAATGCACGACAGATACAATGTTTGTATTTTTGTGATTTAGGTGTGTATTAGCCTTTGACAAAGATTAGTTTTACTTTATATTGGTAAATATATCCTGAATGGTATTATTTTGATATGATTTAATTTTAATTAGTTAACTTATTTATAGTTTAGTAATTAGAATTACATCGTTGATCAAAATGGTGGGAGCCCATGGAGCAAGTCAGAACAGCAGAAGCAGATGGCGAGCCCAAATAAAATGCAAGCCAAGGATATGAATAATTGTAATTTTTAGCTATTAGTTTTTCATTAGTTTTGTATTATGAGGCCTATAGATCACCTTGCATTTTGCAAGATGTATGTTTTGCATGTTTGAATGGTAGAGTAGTATTCCAAAGCATGTTTTCAAAATCTGCGATTATGTATGCTAGGAGGTTAACATTTTTGTTAAAATGAATCCAAAATTTAAATACAGAGTCGCTTAAAAGTGCTTTCAAGATTCACACCCTCAACCTTTATCAGACAATCAGTAGACAGTGCTCAGCCAACTACTTGAATTGAGCTTGATATACGTAAGGTGATTAGATATCAATTATTAAATATTGTCTTAAAGGGAAATATTTTGTGGAAAGAGCTTTAGCCAACCACATCATAATTTGTGAAGAAAAACATATTCTTTGTTTTAATATGTGAATACATGCCACGAAAATTCGTACCAAGTTTTTTGCACCGTTGCTAGGGAAAAATGGTGTTTAGTGGGGAAAGTGTTTTTTATTCTGATTTGTGGAATGTATATATTGCTTATTTTTTAGTAATTGCATGTTATGTATATGTTTGTTTTTTTTTATATTGGTTAAGTCTTGGACTTAATCCTAAGAGTTGGCTAATGATGTTATTTTGAGAGTTTCGGTCATTCTTATAAAGCAAAATATTGAGCATGGTAAATACAAAGTCGATCAAGGATTCTTAACATTCTGCCCATTTAAGAACCCTACCAAAGGAAGTTATTCTATTCCTTTTGTCTTATATTATACTTATATTTGTATGAACCGTGTACTTCCACACAATGTGGGCATTGTGTCATTTTTGTATGGGGGAGTGTACGTGTAAACACGTATGTTTAAGTGTAGATATATTGTGTTAAAAATGGGCCAAATTTTAAATTTTTTCTACCTTTTTCATGAAAACCAAAACTTGTTTATACATTAAAAAGAATATCATGCAAAAGTTTTCCAAGTTGAAAATGAAAAACAAATCTATACCTATATTGCAATATGCATGTTTATACCTTTTATATATGAATTCTTAAACATTATTCCTTATTGTTGATTGTAAGTTTTTGTTTGATTTTAATCATGACATTTGTTTTATACCTTATTCCCTTCAGCATGTGATTAGCATGAACTTAATAGTTGTTGGAATCCAATATTTTGTTAACATGTAAATAAAGTTCAACTAATTAAGGTATAAATTGTTATGTTATGCATTTGAACACCTAGACTTAGTTGCACACCTATAACTACTTAAACATTGTAAAACAAACTTGATACCAAGATTCATTTGATTGAAAAAGGGACACAAAAGCTGTAATTCATGTAAGTTCTTGTTAATAAAGGATAAGGGTATCAATTGAGAGAAAAACAAAGTTTTTTCATGTCAAAAGGGGAGAGTGGTATGGAGCATAAAATGCAACCACTAAAATTATAAAACCTTTACTTGATTTCTATCAAAAGATTTGTAAAAGAGAGGTAAGGAAAGAGGTGAGAAGTGGTACAGAGTATAAAATGCAACAAGTTTTGAACGTAGAAACCTCTGTTACCTAAAAATGCCTTGAGACTTAAAACTAGCGCATGTGTTCTAAAATTTTCCCAAAACTCTCTCAATTTTATCTTAGATATGGTTTGAACATCATGTTTTAAGGAAGTAATAGATGTTTAACTAAAAATATATGAAGTTCTTGTGTTACAAAGAAGCAAACTATTCCATGACTTATTGAACTACGTTTTGTTGATTAATAAAAATATTAAATGATTCCACTACGCATTAAGTTTTATATTCACTAGTATGCTGTTCAGTGGAATACTTGTATTGATAAAGATTCATGTTTAAATGATGAAGTATGACTTTCCTTGAGGACAAGCAATGCTTAGGTGTTGGGAATTTGATAAGCGTTCAAAGTACGCATGTTAGGTATACTAAAATGGTATAAATCATGTATATTTTGTGTTGTTTAATGTTTGTTTGTGCGTCATTTTTGTAGAAAATACTTCTTTTGAAAGTTTAAGGATAAAAGATAAGGAAAAAGACATCTAAAGATGATTTTGGAAGATTCGGGACAAACGGAATGAAAAATGGATAAAAGAGGAAGGAGAAGGGAGAAATGGCATCCGAATGGTGCTTGAAAGTTCATCCAACAACTTGGGAGTAGCTTTTAAGGTATCTAGAGGCCGAGTTATGGAACACTCATCAGCATCAAAGTTTAAGATAATTCTCTTAGCTTTCAAATGGATCTTTAATCACCTAATTCGAAAATCGGGAGAGAAAGTTAAACACAGAAAAGTAAAGCTATATAGTTTTATCCACTTCGCAACATTCATCAAAAATCAAGCCCAAACTTCTAGCCACGAGTTGTGATCATGACTCCCATTGTCGCGATCACGACCTGTATCTGCATGGTAGTTATTTCTAACGGCTATTGCATGAAACAAACATTGCAACACCCTAAACTTGCACAAAATCAACCCTCATCCATTCCTAACCAATCCTAACACATGTTATCACCCTAAAACCAATCAAAAACACTTGGAACCACCCTAAAACTCTCTAAATAGCCATCAAATCCGACATTTACATCACACATTTTGAGAAAAAAAAAGAGATACTTTACAAAAGATATGTTCTTCATTTTTTATAGGAGGGAGAGAGACTAATTGGTGTGATTCCTCTGTGGATAAGGGATGTAATATCTTCAAAGTTTGCATTCTTTCTCTTATGCTTTGTAAGTATGGTTTATATGAGTATTCAAAGGAGAGTTAATCATACCTCTAGGTTGTATTGTTTGCAAGTCTATTGCAAGAGTGTCTTGGTTTGACACACTAAGGCTAGTATAAGAAAGATTGACAATCTTTATTTATGTTAGATTATGCATGATTGTTGTATTATAGAGTGCTTAATCATATGTTTCTCTAAATAATTTGTATTAGTGAATAAATTGGGCTATATGAATTAGATGTTTAATTGTTTACTTTGAATCTTTATTTCAATGCAAGGTATATGGCATGAGTTTATCATACCTTGTTGTATGTTGGATTTAGAAGTTGTTCTAGAGTTCTATTGAGAGATAAAATTCTTAAAATATGCATGTACATTTAAGTGCATGAAATTGGTCTATGATATACTATGTTATAATAATCAAAAGATGTGGTGCATTATTGGTTTGTTTCTTGCATGAATTGGGTAGAGTTAATCGTACCAATCTAAATGTATTTTATTGCAATAATCAAAGAATGAATGTTTGATCCATGCATTCCAATTGAGAATTGAATTCATATGACTATGAGAAATACCAACGTAAGCAACACCATCCTAAATATTCTATAATTCATACTTGCTAACATCATCTTCTTTAGTTTAATTTTCTTTAGATTAGTAAACAAAACCAACCTCCACTTTAATTACCACAGACAGAATAAACAAGAATGAATATCTGTTGTGTTCCTTTTTCCTCATGGGACCGATACTCGGACATAGAAATCCATTTTATACTACTTATGTGACCCGTATACTTGTGGTAATATGTGAATACATGCCACGTGTAGAAAATTTGCACCAATGTATTGTTGAGAGTCTCCAAAATGGTAACCAATTGTTCACTAGATCAAACAGATGTCCCTTCTTTCTCTATTCCCCTTTTTATGGTTCGACATCTATTATCGGGGCTACCGTTTTTTCAGGCAAGTGATATGGAATGAATTGCAATGTATCATAGCTAATATCTTTGCTAGGGATAGCAACCAAATGATAAGTACACACAGGAGTACGGAGTGGTGTGCAATCCTCGTAATTATGATGCCATAATCCAAGTTCACTAGGCCCTCTCTTAGACCTAGAAATCAGTCCATTTAAAACAAACTTTTCCATATGTGGTTGAATGTTATCTCTCACGCGACTCAAAATCATCAATTGCAAATCATTGACCTTATTGGCCCCAGGCATCCCAAAATAATTTTAAGAGATAAATTTGTACAAATAGAACAAAACTAGATCATTAATCTAAGAAGCCTTTAAATTACTGGGGTTGTGAACCCCTCTACCCATGGCATGCCAACAAATCATAGGTGATGTGTTATAGGCTAGGAATATATAGTACCCAGGATGCCCAAAATGTCTCGCAATAAATTTGCATTCAATGGATATTCAACTCCAAATAATCAAAAGAGTAAGCTCTTTTCCCTAGATATACGATTCACATTCACATTTAGAGTGGTGTAAAATTCTAAGACTAATTCTTTAAATATATGAGTTTGAGTATTTACAAATTGAGTGCACCTTAAAGCAGTAACTTTCTCCCTAATCTCATCCATATAACCACTACGACATTACCAAGGGTAGTCAAAATATTGAAAAGGTATGCATTCTAATGGAAAAGGAGAAGTGTAACGCTTACCTTCATTATCATCCTTAAGAGTAAAGGGACAGTAATATTTGCGGGAGGGAGATATAAGAAGGGCCATTCTTTGTTCTATTGTGAACTCGCTTTGATTGGCTTCGGAAGCGAAAGTGGAATCTCGGATGGAAAGAGGAGTTTGTCTCTTCTTATGAGCAACCTGTTCGACCCTAGGCATAATGATTCGTAGTGAAGGAGATGCACAAGGGATCGATAGATTAATAGACTGGAAGTGAGAGAGAGAGAGAGAGAGAGAGAGAAAGATTAAAATGGGAAAGACACAAAGAAGATGGAGAAAGAAGAAGAACAAAGAAAGAGAAAAAAATTGAAAATTTGAAAAAGAAAAAGAAGGAAGAAGAATGACAAAGAAGGAGAAAGAAGTAGAATGAAGAAATGGAGTGTTATGCTTAATAAAAGAAAATAAATAATGCTTAATAAATAAAGACTATTAAGTTTCAGGGTTTCACATAAAAACGCTAACTTTGTAGTGTTTTTATTTGCAGGCGTGTGATTAGAAGAAGGCGTGTAATGGACTGTAGAAATTTTACTAAGAATTGGCAGTGTAACACCCCACAATTCTTCTTATTTAATTTTTACACTTAATTCATTTCAGACTCATCTTTTAGATGATTTAATTTCAGCTTTGTTGTAAGTAAATGCATACATAGCCTAATGGTTAAGATGCTTATTCCTTATCTCCTTGCCCCGGGTTCGAACCTCCCAAATGACAGATTTTCTTATTATATTTTTTGGTTATTATTCCCCCTCAAACAAGTCAACTAGTCATAATGCACACTAAATGACTTGGATTCTTTCCTTTTTGGCCAAAACAAATATGGTAAGTTACCAAATTCAAATATCCTACCATAATGGCCATTAAACCAATATTTATGGGTTTCTCAAACCCATTTACTAGGAATGCATCA
>CAOJCR016509793.1:0-10056 GCA_948330485.1 Euphorbia neoarborescens
ATCCCCATTACATCTCATTCTGAGGGAATTATTCGGTTCTGGATCACTTATGTTAGATTTAGTTTAGTTTTATCGTAGTTTAGTTTAATTCTCCAATTTTATATCCGCTCGAACAACTACGATACCGAGTAGATCAGTGATTGTGGTATAAATCCCGTGGATTGATACCTGGTCTTACCAGAATTATTATTTGACATCGACAGGGTATACTGCCCCTGAAAGAGATGCTTTTTAAGTGTATATTTGAGCGCCGTCAAAGTCAAGGTGAAATACTGCACATATGAAACTCAATTGGCAGACATGTTTACAAAGCCTCTCAGAGGAATGAGGCCAGATTATTTGAAGACTCGGCTTATGATGTCCAATAACAATCTTAAAAGGAGCAATGTTAGTGTGTGTAAGATTATTGTTGGATGTATTTTTCTATTCTATTTAGAAAGACTTAATTACTAAGTTTGCTTACTCACAAAGCAAACTTAATCATTATGTATTTTGCTATTAAGCAACTTAGCTCTTAAGTTTTCTTAACCATTAAGTAGACTTAGAGACAAAGGAAGCTAGTTTTGAAATCTATAAATAGGTGTTTAAGTTCAAGAGCTGTGTATCTTGTCTTCAATAAAATTCTAATCTTCTCTACACTTGTATCCTCTATGATTCTACTTTAATATTCCAAATTTGTTCTCAATTAAGCATTTGCACACTCAGTTTCTAAAAAATTAAGCTTCTAAGTTTTTGCTTCATAAAGTCTTTGAATTGGGTTGATGATTTGTTATTCTTGATTAAATGATAGACTGGGAAATTGAAAGGATTAATTAACGTGGTATTATTATTCTTCTTAGCATAAGAATTCAGATGTGCTAAAGTTGCATGAGCATAGGAAAACATGAACATATTAACAAGACCAGCAAAATGAGAAAAAGATTTCTGCAGAAAGTTTTCTATCTGCCCTTGAGATTTAGTGTGCTACACATGAGAATTCTATTCAACAACTCTCTGTATTGAACGAGAATCTCACTACTAGGTTGAAAATCACTTTAAAACAATAAATACATTTAGTCGGATTAACAATCCAACAAGAA
Organism: Euphorbia neoarborescens; assembly: GCA_948330485.1. Taxonomy (NCBI): domain Eukaryota; kingdom Viridiplantae; phylum Streptophyta; class Magnoliopsida; order Malpighiales; family Euphorbiaceae; genus Euphorbia; species Euphorbia neoarborescens. The sequence continues at coordinate 1,080 of CAOJCR016509793.1, forward strand.
TTCCTGTGAAAACCAATACGTACTTAACTAAAATACAATTCAAAACAACATAAGTTAAACTTTTAATACAAAAACATTCCTTTAAACAAATACAAATAAAACCAAATGAAACCATCGACAATATCTTGTGGCCTTCGAACCATCCTCCTGACTCCTTTCTATAAGCTAACTTAGGCTCCTTTCCTAAAAACATTTTAAAACTAAAACAATGAGACTAATATCTGATAAGTGAATATCCATAACGCATGAAAAACCTTTTATAATAAACTCATTTATCCAAAACCTGTTAATAATAAACTTATAAAATTAATAAAAGAATCAATAAAATTATAATTCGCAGTTTACCAATAAACATTAAAAAAAATAAACTCAATTATCAAAACTTTATCAAAATACACCTCGGAACTAATCCGAGTCATGTAAACCATACGTATCCATCCATCTAGAGTATCCTAAAACATTTTCTCCATAATAGCAAAAGGGTAATCACCAAAATCCACTAAAAATCAATAATCAATAGGGATATCCCATAATAATCCGCCTTATCAACGCGTGGTCTTATTCAAGTACTGAAGCCATCGCAACGGCAGGTCTTTTAAAATAATCCGCCTATCTGCATGATCACACAAATCATGCTAAACGATAGGGCTTCCAACCAAAATCCCCAGGCCTCCCCTAGATGGATTGAGCTCCATGCTCAAAACTCATCAATAAAAATCCAATATCAAATACTTTGATATCATCAAAGCATAATGTATTTCAATACTTCAAAACATATCAATTCAATATCATAATCATTATCCGAGCACTAAGCTCAATATTCAATCAAAATAACTCAATTTCCATTAATAACCCAAACAAAGATAAAAACTCCATATTTAAAAACTTATGTCAAAACCATAATTCAATATCAACTCCTTCAATTACAATAGAAATTCAATATGTAATATCCAAATCAAACTCATATACTTAAATCAATATTCAATTCCTTAAATATAACTCATATCATTAATTAAAAACTCAACTCCGAACTTATTCAATAACTTCATTTTTAAAACCATAATAAAAAATCAACACTAAATTCAAAATTTCACAAATTAGTTATTACTATTAAAATCAATATCAAAATCAACATGAAAAGCAACATTTAAAATAATCAAACTCATAATCCATACTCAATAATCAACATGAAAATTACAAAACTTAATTCAAAACTTAATAAAATGTAGATATTCACTTATAATAACTTGAAGAAAAGCAATCCAAGAAATCAAGGAGCCCTTCCCTTCGCACTCAAACTTGCAACCAACAAAAATCCATCACCGAAACAAGCTCTCACCACCAAAACAAGTTTTCCACAACCAAATCAAAAGGTTTTGTAGTTTGAAATTAAAGAGATTAAAAGAAAAGAGAAAGAAAACAAGAGAAGAGGAAGAAAGAGACGACCACTTTTTTCCCTAAAATCCAAAACTAAGTCCTTTATATATTAATATAAAAATATCTCAAAGAAACCTCAAGAAAATTGCAGAGATTTGCTGAAAATCTGTGTAACACGCTGTGTTATAGAGTGCAACACGTCGTATTTCTTAAGAATTCAGAGAAATTGCGATCAGACGAAGAAACACGCCGGGTTATTCACAGAACTCGTCGTGTTTTAAAGCTCAGCACGCCGTGTTATGAATCCAACAAGTCGTGCTCATCTCTTTTTCAGAAATTCCAAGTTCGCTCTACAACACGCCGTGTTATCAGCACCAACACACCATGCTGTGTAACTGCTAAACACAAAAATCTTCCAAAACTTCCCGAACTCGATTCTAACTTCTACCAAAACCCGAGATAACATCCCGCAAGTCCAAAATACCTTAAATAACCATAAACTCAACTCTAAAATGTCAACCTAACATTAAAACTCATTTTCACATACCAAAACCTCAATTAAATTTCATAAATTCCATACTAAAATTCTTCAAAAATCAAATCTAAAAACCTCAATTCTCGGTTCCAACACTCGAATCGTCGTTTGTACATATATAGTGAATTGTACAACAATCTGTCCTTAATTACAGCCTATCAGATCCCTTATTACAGTAACAAGATTCTAGGAAAATAAACATAATTTTGGAAACTAATATGGCAGTTACAATTGACAACTATACGTTGACTTACAATTGATTGCAATACTTTGACATCCCCCGTCAAATTGATGCTGGTAAATCGAGAACCATCAATTTACTAATAAAAAACTCATGTCAAGTTGAAGGAAGAGACTTGGTAAGTATATCAGCAATTTGTTGATGGGTAGAAACATACGGAAGAGTGATTAAACCATTATCAAATGATTATCGAATAAAATGGCAATCAACTTCAATATGTTTGGTGCATTCGTGGTACACTAGATTGGTAAAAATCTGAATAGCACTTGTATTATCAGTATAGAGAGGAGTAGGATAAGTTTTTGGGAAGCCCAATTCAGAGAGCAAACCTCGTAAGCAAATAATTTTTGAACATGTGGTCGGCATGGCACGATATTCAGCCTCTGTGGAGAATTTAGAGACTCATGCTTATTTCTTTCATTTCTATGAAATAAACAAGTTGCCCAAGAATAGACACCAACCTGTTGTGGAGCGTCTAGTATTAGGACATCTTGCCTACTCGGTGTCACTATAAGCAACCAGATTTAAAGAAGAACCAGTTAGAAAAAATAAATCATCATGAGGAGTACCATAAAGGTAGCGAATGGTTTGCTTTACGATAGCCAGATGTAAATTCCTCAGAGATGTCATGAATTGACTCATCAAGTTGATAGCAAAGGATATATCCGGTCTAGTTATAGTCAAGTAAACTAGACTCCCAACTAGACATCGATACATTACTGGATCTTTTAAGATCTTGCCTTTATCTTTTCAAAATTTGATATTAAACTCCATTGGAGTATCAACAGAAGTGGTATTTTGTAGTCCAACCAATTGAATAATATCATTGTGATACTTATGTTGGTTCACAAAAATCTCTTTGCTGCTTCTATGAATTTCAAGCCCCAGAAATTACGCCATTGACCCCAGATCTTTCATGTGAAAAAGGGCATGTAATGAGCCTTTAATTTTCCAAATATTGTCAATATCAGTACTCATAATGAGGATATAATCCACATGGACAAGTAAGAGAATCATACCATGAGAAGTTTTACATAAAAATAATGAAGGATCATACTGACTTTACATAAATGATAAATGGAGAAGAGTTTGGCAAAATTTGGCAAACCAGGCGTGAGGAGCTTATGTAAGTTCGTATAATGAATGGTTCAAGTGACATACCTCTATAGTAGCAACCACTAACTAGGTGGTGAATGCATATAAATATCTTCTTATAGATCGCCATGAAGAAATGCGTCAATAACATCCATCTGATGAATAGGCCAATCTTGAGAAGATGCTAAAGCCAAGTTTGTACAAACTACGATCATCTTCGCAATAGGAGCAAAAGTCTTGTCATAATCAATTCCATATTCTTACTGATTTCCAAGAGCCACCAAACGAGCCTTACATCTTTCAAGAGATCCATCAGATTTTCACTTGACAGAGAAGAACCATTTGTACCCAATTTGATTAACATTAGGTAGGCAAGTGACAATATTCCAAGTATTATTTTCCCTCAGTGCATCAAGTTCCTCTTCAATTGCTCTTCTCCAACATTTATGTTTGATTGCTTTAGAATATGATTTTTGGGATGGTAATAGATGATAGAGTAGCGGTGATGGATTTATGGTTACAAAATTTTTCAGGAGAGTACATGTCTAGATCTTTAGATATCCTTGATGAGTATTTCATGGTGTTGTGGAGACGTCAGGAGCTGGTGTCAGAGAAGACGTATTTGGATGCAATAGTGTATTTGTATCAAGAACTTGTACAGGGGCTGAATCACCAAGTTGGATCACATCTCTGTTTCTACATGTGTACACAAGACTGGGTTGGAAACTTGTGATGTACTAAGTAGTGGATTGATCCATAAAGGTAGGAAGAAGTGAATGAGATGTGGCTACAGACTTGTCAGCATAGGTAGGAAAGAAATATTGCTGCTTAAAGAAAACCACATTACGAGAAATCTGTATTCTTTTACTTAAAAGATCAAAACACACATAACCCTTTTGATTTGAATCATAGCCTAGAAAAACACATTTGGCAGATTAGGGAGAAATTTTAGTACGCTCATGAAGGGGTAAAAGAACAAAATACACACATCCAAATTTATAAAGATGATCATAAGTGGGTTGTTTGTCATGGAGGAGAAAATATGGTATGTTATTGTTCAATACAGATGATGGAAGACGATTTATTAGATGGACAGCAGTAGAAATAGCTTCGACCCAAAATTTTATCGGAACACTCGACTCAATATGTATGAACGAACAACATAAAAAAGGTCTCGATTTTTGCATTCAGCTACACCGTTTTGCTGAGGTGTATATGAACAACTACATTGAGAAATGATACCCTTTTGTTGTAGAAACTCTTGAAATTTGTTAAATATATATTCTCCACCCGAGTCTGATATAAGAATTTTGATACGTTTAGAGAATTGATTTTCAACCATGGCTAGGAAATTTTGAAAGACTCCAAAAACTTTGTAAATCGACTAAATATGAATGTCACAAAATACTTATATTGAGCATGTGAGACAACCGGTGAAATTCCCCAAACATCACTATGAATTAAGTTAAAACTTTAAGAAGCATGTGTATCTCATAAAGGAAAAAGGAAGAGTTTTGCTTTTACCCAATTTGCAGCTAGAACAATCAAACATGGTATCTTTATGATGAAATTTATTTCCTGACACACCAGATTTAAACAAAGATGATAAAGTCCTATCATTTGGATGGCCTGACTTCAAATGCCATGATTTAAATTCTGGTAGAACAGAACAAGAAAGAAATGAAGACATATTAGACAACTTGGCTGATTCATTTATTTGGAGAGGAAAGAGGGAGCCCCATTTAGGTCCTTCACCTACTGTCTTCCCTGACACCTGCTCCTGTGCAACACAACCAGAAGAAGAGAAGATAACTTTACAATTATTCTCAACTATTTGTCCAACAAACAGTAAATTTACAGACAAATAAGGAGCAACAAAAACATTCTTTAAAGAGGAAGAGGCAGATATATCACCTATTGCAACTATAGGAATTTGATTCCCATTGGCAGTCTCAATTTTCAAATTTCCAACATATTATTTAATGGTAAGAAAATTATCAAAAGATTGAGTCTTATGATTAGAAGCACTCGAGTCAAAAAACCATGTTTTAGGTAAAGATTTGTTTTTACCGATAAACCCAAAAGCAGAAAGTGCAGAGACAATCATCTGCTGAACATTCTCTTAAGTGAGACCCTGAATAGGTTGTTGAAGAGGAACAAATGTTGGCATGGCATTAGGGACTGAATCAATGGTTGATGTATGCAAACCTTATGGATTCTGATTTTGAGGATGCTTCCTGAACTCTAAAATGATGTGTCCCTTAACCTTACAATAGTTGCAAAACTTGTTGGAACAATGGCTAGCAATATAACCAGAAGATTTGCACCTGTAACATTGGTTATTATTCAAATTTTGGGCTCGAAATTTTCCTTGAGCATCTTAGGCAACATTTTACATGTTGGTAGAGTTCCTTTGTTCCTCCAATATAGCTTGTATCATACGATGTTGTTCTTCCTGTAAGAGTTCAATTTAGCAATCATCTAGAGAAGGAGATTGAGTTTTAAGTAAAAGATTAGATCTTACCATTCCAAATTTAGGCCTTAGTTTCATCAAGAATTGATCTCGTAGACTATTTTGGTAAAGAGTAGTGACAACATCTAAAGGCGTATCTGGAACTACAGTATAAATGATGTTGGTGTATTCAGTCCACAAAGCTACAAAACCAGTATAATACTCCTGGACAAACAAATCTCCTTGTGCGTAATTGGCCAGCTTGTATTCAAGTTGAAATCGCCTCACCGAGCTATTTTGATTATATACTTTCTTCAAATAATCCTATATGTGGCCTTGGATTTCTTATACGGTCTCAAATAGATGACAATTTGGCCGTCTTATACGGTCTCAAATGGATATCACTAGATGGATCCATGGTGTGTAGCAAGCAGCTCTTGACGCGAGCAACTTTGGTCGAATCAGTAGGCTTCTTATATGTACCATCGATAATCCCCCATAAATCTTTTCCTTGAATATAAATCTCGAAATTGAAACTGCCAAGCAAAGTAATTCTTGCTAGAAAATTTGATGCAAGATGTATCTAACTTCTCCATGACCAAAACTAAAATGTAAACACGAATTTTAAAAATATCAAACTGATAAGAGTAATTTATACTCTTAAGATCAGTAATAAATCAGTCAAGAAAAGGTATAAATTAATGAAAAAAATAAGAAAAACAAAGCTTATAAGTGTTATTCTATGCAGGTTGCAGTAATGATAAGATAGCAGAGAATTTCGGCAATCTTATAAGCAAAAAGGAAAGGTTGCTGAGAGAAGCAGAAAGGAGCAGATGGAGCTGAATCCCAGATTTTTAGGCAGATCTGATGTGATTAGAGGATGCCTGACTTTTAGGAGAAGATGGGAAAATCTTACCTAATCTTATTCTGTTTAGGAATTAATATTTTGTGTGGTCGAGATACATTTCTGAACTTGTTTACTAGTTTATATGGCATGATTAAGCGCCACATCACTTTCCTTTTTAGTTTACATTTCCTCTTTAGTTTACCTTTCCACAACTCTATAAATAGGTTCCTGTTATGCGAATGAGAAGGGGGATCATTCATCAAGTAGTGGTAGGAAACACTTTTTATTTTCTCTCTAATATAATTAAGTTGTCTGTTTTAATTATTTGTTTTATTTCTCTTTTAAGTATTTTATGTTAATTATGTTTATTAGTGAGTAGTCTTCCTTCAGGCTGAGCTAACAGGCCTGTTAGCTCTGGGTGAGGTTTTCGAGCGAGGTTATAGATAAATGAAAAGTAAGTTGTGTGCAGAGAAAAGAAAACTTTATACGAGAGTAGGGTCCTTCTTGTATATTTAGTACTCTTAATGAGACGGACAAAGTGATTTAAGGGTACAGAACCATCTTTCATGCACACTATTTCTATTGAGACGGACCAAGTGATTTAGAGAAGGTTCCGAGGGGTTTTTACTTAGGTAGAATGCTTTCTATTCATAATGCTTGAGTGAGGATTGAGTGAGGTATAAGAGTAATCTTGGTGTAGATCTCAAAGATCTAGGTGACGTCTAACAATAAACCTAGTTACTAGAGGGAAAGAAACCTTGGACTGTGACTTCCCATTATTTGCAATACTTGTTAAGAAAAGTAACCCAGATCTGTAAAGGTTGTGTTGGCAAAAGCCTGTACTTTCCCATTGTTATTACCTTCTTCTATTTCTCTTTTATGCAAGATCTCATTTTAAGATTTACTCCTACATTTACTTGTTATTATTACTTCGTAACCTTTTTGATAACTAATTAAATCTCACAGATTTCATAAGAAATGCACAAAATTTCCCTACTCCCTACAGAATACGACACTTGGCTCACCTATATACTACAAAATGAACTAGTGCACTTGCTAGTAGACCATTTTAAGGTGAACAAGTTTTTGGCACCGTTGCCGGGGAGTACGGCTGAAGATTGTGAAGTTCTTATAATTTGTTTGATTTGATACCTTTGTGTGTTTTATTTCAGGAGTTTTCTAAAATCTGAAGGTTTCCTTGTATGCGAAGAACCGATCAACCTGTTATTCCATTCGAACTCAAGATTGAACAAACATACAAGAGGAGAAAACGTGCAGCAAGGCAAGCTCGAAGAAGACAGAGAATGGATGGACTAAACCCACCACATTTGCAACCACCACCAGTTGGTGGTGAGAATGCGGACCGAATGCCAAGATTGAAAGAATATACTAGACCTGTCACCAAGGGACACTCTTTTGCATAGTGATACCTGATGAAGGAGATAATATATTTGAGATCAAAGCCCACATGATTCAGAAGCTTTAGGCTACTGTCCAATTTGGAGGATTGCCTGGATAAGACCCCAACGCTCACATTCAAGATTTTGTTACCATGTGTAATACTTTTAGAACCAACAGAGCAGTCTTAGATGATGAGATTCGGCTCAAACTTCTCCCTTTTTCATTAAGGGATAAAGCAAAACTGGCTCAAAAATTTGCAACCAGGTTCTGTTACAACTTGGGATGAAATGGCGAGATTTTTTCTTACTAAGTATTTTCCACCAAGGCAAGCTATGAAGTTGTGAAATGAGGTTACTCACTTTTGTTAAAAACCTGATGAGTCCTTATCAGTAGCATGGGAAAGATATAAAGATCTCTTGAGAAAAGTTCCAAATCACAACATTCCTATGTGGATGCAAATCCAGAATTTTTACAACAGCCTGACCAATGCTAACAAGATTTATATAGAGTCAGTTGCTAATGGAGATCCAGAAGGGCTTGCGCCGGAGGAATTGTATGACTTGATTTAGAGAGTAGCAAACACAAGCTATAAATGGCATTCTATCTGTACAGATTGTGTTAAACCAGCAGAATCAGAGGCAGTATCAAAATTATCTGAGAAAATGGACATGGTTTTAAAACAGCTTGCAAGGGCCAATGTCTCAGCAGTCTCGAATCCTCAGAATGCTTGCGATTTCTATGGAGGTAATCACAGAAAAATTAATTGCAATGCCAACCTTACACAAGAGCAATGTGATTTTCTAGGTAACCATCCTCGATCTAATAATCCTTTTTCTAACACTTATAATCCAGGATGGAGGAACCACCCTAACGTTTTGTGGAATTAGTAGTAAGGAAAGCCTGCTCAGCAACCATACCAGCATAATCAAGGCAATTTCCAATAGTATCAACAATCTCAGAACACAGCACAGCCTGGTCCATAATACCAGCAGAGAAAATCAGAGCTTGATGAAATGAAGGAAATGATGA
>CAOJCR016513683.1:0-11648 GCA_948330485.1 Euphorbia neoarborescens
TGGAGGCTTGAATGGAGCTGGTGAAAGGATTTTTGGGAGTAAACTTAGAGGAGAAGTTCTTGGATTTCGCCGTCGGAAGTCTTTGCTGTTGAGAGCTTTTCTTCTCTTTTCTTCTTCAGCCTCTTTTTTTTCACAGAAAATGAGCCCCCCATGTTTGGCCGTAAATTCTCTTTATATATGTGGGCACAAAACCCTAGGTGGCACTAGGTGGGCTTGGGTTATTGGGTTTTGGGTTTTAGGTGGGTTAAGGCCAGGGTTTAAGTGGGTTAAGGGTTTTAGGTGGGTTTAGGCTATGGTTTAAGGGATTGGGTATTTTTTCTCCGGTCCCGGTTGACTGCAAAAATCTGACAAATATTTTTATTCCGGCCTGGTGACTTCAATTTCAAAAATCCAGGGTTAAAATACACTCGTAAAATTACTTACAAAGGCACCAGATAAACCGGGTTTCATCACTGCTCGCTTGGGGAAAAATCCCGTGCTAACACTTAGCTCTGAGTTTTGATTTATTTGCTTGAGGACAAGCAAAGTTCTAAGTGTGGGGTAGTTGATAAGGTCAGTTTTTACCTTATATTTTAGGCATTATGGAACCCTATTGATGAATGATGTGACTAATATTTAGCATTCTTATGTTTTGTTTTATGTTTTTTCTTCCAATGTCTTGTTATTTTTGGTTTTGCGTGTATTTTTGTATAGGACAAGCAAAGTTCTAAGTATGAGGCAGTTGATAAGTCCAAATTTGACCTTATATAATAGGCATCATTCGTGATCTAATAGCGGGAAATTTGCCTTGTTGTGTGCATTCTGATATTCATTTCATGTATGTTTCAGTTTGTTTTGCATTTAGGAGTTTTATGCATCTTTTTGTTATTTTTCCCTTTATTTGCATGTTACATTTTTTATTTGGTCTGATGTCTTTAAGACTAGGGCTTGTATATCTTGACATGTTTGTTGAACTGGAGAATGTAGGGATTGAGACCCGAGATGATTATGAGCTGAGGTGCGTGATTGAAGTCAAATTGATGCTTGAATGTTCATTTAACAACTTGGGAACTGTTAGAGGCCGAATTGAAAGATGCTTATTAGAAAAGAAATTGAAGATAATTCTTTTAGCTTTCCAACGAATCTTGAATAAGAAGATTTGGACATCGTATGCGAATGTTATGGGCCAAACAAGACCAATATGACTTTACAGATCAGAAACACGACCTCATGTTTTTAGACGCAAAATGACATGAATTGGAAGCAAAGGCACACATTCTCGTACGACCAAAACACGAACTTGTGTTTTTGCATTGAAATGAGTAGATGTTAATTTTTTAGGGTTTTTGTTCCATATTTGGTTGGGAGTATAAATAGAACATTGTATTTCCATTTTAGGGTAACCATGATTCTCTGTAACTCTCACCTACATCCCGAGAACTCGATTTGAGATTGAAAAAATCTATTGCTAAAACTTGACTCTAGTTTTGGGAGATTTTCTCCACCGATTTGTTTTCGACAGCCGAAGTCCGGTTAGCGATATAGTAAGGGCTATTCTAACTCTCTTTCTTTATTGTTAACTAGTTGTGAATCGCGCCAGAGATTCGAATCGATTGGTTCATTGTTTTCTTTCCACATGTGATTGATAATAATTTCAGTTAATATTTTAATATTTATTGTTATTGCATTCTTATTCAATTTCGTACTTCGAAAAGGTTTTATTTGTTGTGTTCGTATAAGTTGGTCTCATCAGGTCTGACACCCTAAAAATCGTAGGGAATTGACAAACCCACGAAGTTACAAATGCTTAATTTTTGAACCCTGGAACTAGTACTACTGCGGAAAATGGAGAAATAGGCTAGGGAATCCTAAACCAAGGTTTGCGAGATTAATAATTTTGCATGCGTATCAATCATCTATTAATGTTTTCTTATTATTAATCGGAGTTTCACTCTATTGCATTCCAGGAAAGTTTGGGAATCGGGATCACCATAGTAGGAGTAGGTTTAATTTGGGTTTAGATTAGTTAATTTCCCAATCTTTTTATCTGCTCAAACAACTAAAAACTGAGTAGATTGGTGCTTGTGGAATAAATCCTGTGGATTGATACCTGGACTTTACTAGATTATTACTTAACATCGACGGGGTACACTGCCCCTGAAAGAGACGCTTTCAAGTGTTCACTTTGGCTCCATCAGTGGACTTGCTACTTCCCTCTCCACTCAATACTGAAGGGGTTCTTGGAATAGCTGGGTTGGAGCTAGCAATCTAGCAAATACAAAGTTCTCTGTCTCTCCAGATTGGACCATATTAACTTAGCTCCCAAGATTAGGTAAAGGGTTATTTTGGATGTTGGGATTCGACAGAGGTTCCTAGATCTTTCGTTCTTTTACCCACTGCTGAATGACTGCTCTCAATCCTTGGTATCCATTGGTGTGATACCCCATTACCACATAAGAAGCACAGAAATTGTCTTTATCAGCCTCCGTCGGCACCACATATGGCTTCACACTTTGGAGGAGCCCCAACTTCTGACACTTAGTAAATATTCTGATCATAGGTTCAGCTCATTGGGTCACTGGCCTTTGGGTATTGAAGATTATTTTCCCCTCGCCTGATGTTGCAACAACTACTGGTTAAGCCGATTAAACTGAAGTACTGCTCAAGGCCTACTTGTTCCTTTCCCTGGGATTGTTTGGAGCTATATAGCTTTCACACTGTCTGGACTGATAGTTCCTTCTATAGTTGGGTATCGACCCGTCTTCAGCTTTCTTGGCCTCTACTTGCCTCTCAATCTTCTTAACTTTTTTATAAACATTCTAAAACGTCTCTTAGTCATCGAGCTATAGTTTTCCTTATATAATGGCAAGGCTCCATTAATAAGTTTCACAATCATTTCCTAGTTGTTGGGATTTTTGGCCAACAGAACTTGCGTAGCCTTCCACTGCTCATAATATTTCTAAAAATTCTCATTAGCTTTCTGTGTGACTGCTTCCAGATCCTGCAAAGTGGTCTTTATTTTTGTGTTGTAACCATAATTCTCAGTGAAAGCATTTGACAGTGCTTTCCAATTGGATCTGACCTCTCTCGACTGTACACTCAGCCATTCCGTTGTTGCCCCCTGCAATGTGTATGGGAAGAGACTGACCATTTGATAAGAGATGAGGCCTTGCATCCTTATGACATTGTAATAATTCTCAGCATGAACTTTCGGTTGGCCAGTTCCTTTATAAGGAGGGAGAGTGGGCATTCTGAAGTTAGGAGTGAGCAATTCTGGCCCTGCTTCCTTGGCTTCTTCCATCACTGAGCCATTGATACCCCCTACTTGTGCCATTTCCTTGAATTTTGATAGAATGTCCTCCATTTCCTGACATTTTTCTGTCAATCTTCTCTTAGCCTCTGTCTCAGCCACTCCAGGGGCTTACCTTGATTGACGGTCGGCCTCAACACCCTCGGGTGCTATTTCCTCTACCCCCCGATCGGTTGTATGCCCAGTAGCTTGTATGGATTCATTTTCAGCAGTTACCATCCTATTGGCTGGCTCCCCAGCGTCCATAACACTCTGGATGGTTGTCAATGAGAAATTCTTAAATTGGTCGTTATCCATGAGAGCTGTCTCCAAGTCATTGGCATTCAGAACCCTGCTACTTCCACTCGGATCCCCTATTTTAGCTAAAATCGAATTTGTTCTGTTGACTTTTGGATCAACCCCTGCTAACCATCTACCACTTCTTTTTAAGCCATGGTATCGTGAAATCACAATGAGTTAGATAGATGTATGAATATGTATTGGTATGCTCGTGCATGGGAGTGATGACAAACACAGATGATGTATGGACTTTACCATGATTACGAGTGATATGGATATTATGAAATTTTGTGAATGATATGATTTTATGAATTCCATGACATTGCAAATCACGAGAGACATCACCGTGGGTGGTGGGGCGTTAAACCATATTAATCATGCAAGTGTTGTGGCATGACATTACAGAATGGATGACAATGCTTACCATGAGTTGATGTTTAGTGAATGGCATGACATTTTGTGAATGGTGTGACATTACGAGTGGTGTGGCACTCGATTATATGAATTGTGTGAATGGCATATCGTTTGAGAATGACATGGTATTGTGAGTGATATGGCACTCGATTATGTTAATTTGTGTGAATTGCATGACATTTGAGAATGATAAGGTATTATAGACTGGGTGACACTGTGTATCATGATTTAGATTAATGGCATTGCTTTGTGAGTGGTGTGGCACTCGATTATGTGAATGTATGAATGGCATATCATTTGAGAATGATATGGTATTACATGACATATCTTTTGGAGTGAGATGGTATTTTCATGATGTGGATCAATATGGCATTAGTATGGCATGATATTCGAATGATTACCATTTATTTGAATGACATTAGATAAGTGGCATATCATTTGAGATAATGACATTTCAATCACGCAACACAGATGTTTTCTAAATTGCATAAATGGAATATAATATATTGAAATAAAGCATCCTTGAAACACATTCATTAGGGGAAAAGGGTACAATCATCACTTCCCAAATTTGAATGTAAAACTAGCCCTCTCTTCGCTAATGGGTAAAATTCTGATTCCCTCGAGCCAAGCCACATACTTCCTATCCGGTTCTACCACTGACGAGTTGACATCAAGCTCTTGGAAATGAAAGTCACAAGCCCACCTCTCCATAACATATCGCGCCATCCTTCCGTGTACTCGGCTTCCCCTACCTTCGAAATCAAGGTCAGGACCCTTTGTTAGAATCCGTATTGTCTACACAGTCTTGTTGGCGAGTAAAAGGTGAGCTTTGTAAGTCCTAACAGCTTGATGTCAAGATTCCACATAGATACCCAAACATCAGTAATTTTCCACCAAGGATATATCCACTAGATTTCTGAATGGGTTATGTTGGACAACTTGTGAATCCAATCTTCCTTGTCTAGATGTAGTGTTCCTGGGGTAAGAAAGGGTCTTTCTTTGATTTGAGGGAGTTTGTACTTGGAGAAACGATTTTTAGGTGGTGCAATGAGGGATAGCTTATCCACTAACAAAATTTGAAGGATGATTAGATATGGGCTTACATGGATGTCGTCAGTCTTAGAATATTTGGTGAGGGAAATGAGGGGTTCAACGAGGATTAGGCCTAATGGAGAGGCCCTTTTGGCCATTTGTGGGATAGTGGAAGCTAATTTGAAAGAGCAAGTACTGTATGGAAAACTTAATAGCTGGTGCATGATCATCATGCTTACCATGTGTATCCAACTAGGGTGTGTACGGGGAGTGAGGGAACACCAATCTAAGACTACCATCAAGTCGAATCTGGTAGTGGATGTATCCTTGTGAAGTAGTGAAAGGAAAACCTCATATTCTGCCTTGGGAAATGGGAACTCCTTGGCCATCATTTCTGGATGTCCATATACAAACTCTGTTTTTGTAAGAAGGGTCTTTCGAGAGCTGGGTACACCGATGATGGCAATGAACTCCTCGAACATTAGACATAGCTCATGGTCTCTGAACCTGAAAACATTATCTAATGGATCGCTGAAAGTGATTCAAGCCTTCAATAACTCAGGTAAAAGACGAATGTCAAAACAAATTTTGGCATCTCTCAAGTTGAAAGTTTTGAACATGTCCCAATCCGAGTTGCGGAGTAACTTTAGGAATGTTTGAAACCTTTGCCCAAAATCTTCCATATGACCTATTGAAAATATGAAGAGTATGAGTAAGTTTGTTTTTATTGGGACCTTCCAAATCCCAAAAATACATGGTATGACATCATGACATGGAATACCTTGATGATGTGTGGCATAGCATTACGCATGGCAGTATGCGTGCCATGGCATAACATGTAGATAATGTATGGCATCACAGATTGTGCATGACATGCCTTGGCATGTGGCATAGTGTATGGCATGGCATACTATGTGATTGACGCATGGAAACATGGGTTATGTATGATATGGCATGGCATATGGCATGACATACTAAGTTGGATAATGTATGGAAACATGGATTATGCATGGCATAATATATTGATAATACGTGGCAACATGGTGTCCCACAACGTGACGTCCCTATGCCACGACGTTGCATGCCAAGTCGAGAAAGCTGGGTTGAACTCCTGTCCAAGGGGAAATTTTTCCTAAAATGATGTATCACTTATGTGCTATGATGTGGCAGGCCATTTGTGGATTAAAGAACAATTTGGTAGGCCACGACGTGATGGTCCTGTGTCATGACGTGGTAGGCATAATCCTAAAATGAGGGAAAAACAATCTGTTTCCTTTGAAAAATTGCCTGTCATGACATATTACTTATGTCATATGATATGGCAGGCATTTCTTTGCCTGCATGACATTTGGCTTGCCACGACGTGACACTTAAGTGTCACGACATGGCACTAACGATTTCCAACATTCCAAATTTCAAATAAAACTAGCCCCGCGAACCTCTATACTAATTTCCCCCAAGTTAGAACTCAAACCCCTAATTCTCTCTAACTCTCCCATTCTATTTCTTCTCCTCTTCTCTTCTAAATCTTCTCTAATGCTCTCTCTAGTCTCCAATCTTTATCAAACCTCAACCCTAGCATGACGAGGTCCAAGAAATCTGCTTGCAAGAACACTAGCGGTTCGCGCCCTCATTTGTAACCCGCTATAATTACCTATGGCCCCAATCTGAGAGAGCTTTCTTTACAGCTCCACTGACCCTTTCTGCTACTATCTGCAGAGGAAGGTAAGAAATTCAATACCCTCTCTTTACTTAAAGTCTTGCCTTATAAATTCATTAAACTCCCTTAACAAGAAGAGTTAAAGGGGGAAATTTTACGCATGATTAATAGTGTGGGATAGGGGATATTGCTTAGAACACAACATATTGTGTTTCAGGAGCTTATGTTAGAATTCTACAGTACTATGACATCAACAGTAGATAACATTACCCTAGATAAGACAATACACTTTAGGCTAGGGGGCCACGAACATTCAGTGAATGCAGCTCAATTAACGACTATTTTTGGGATTGAGGGTGGCTCCTATTCTTGGCCAGCGGACAAGGATGCTCGGTCAATTTGGGCCAAGTTAGGTAGTGGCCCTTATGACAATAGAAATCTGAAAGCTGCCAGCATCAACACCACCGCCCTCTTTTTCTTACATAAATGGATTTGCCACAACTTAAGTGGCAAATTAGAGTCCAAGGAGTTGATGATTATAAGTCACATTGTTCAAGCATTGCGGATTGATTTAGGCACCTATTTAATAGAGGTGTTCTATGTCATATCCCATAAACGTGCCCTTTGCCACGGTTTGGGGCATATTATTACAATCTTAGCCCATAACCTCCTCGGGCCTAATTTTAACTCTCACATGCCCCCGATTGAACCCGACAAGATTCGAATAGTGGGATTTCAGGGGGGTAACCAAAGCTTCCTCCTTACCGATTGAACCTAGTCATACAGTGCTAGGTAAGCACCCGATACTGAGCGAGGATTCCGATGACATGGACTATGTGGTCGCCGGGGAAGAGAAGGATAAGGATTAGGGGGTACATTATGATTGTCCGCCTTTGAAAGGCAAATGGAGGCCCATTTTTATTCATTGCAGGAACCAATGAACCACCTAGCGGTTACACAACATAAGCAGCAACAAGAATAGGTGCAATGGTGACAGCAGGACGCGGACTGAAAAGCCGAGATGAGGGCTTACGTGGAGCATCAGCAGAGTGATAGTTCGGGCCCTTTCGGGCAGCAGTGAGGTACACCTTTCTGCCTTATACTTAGATCCTTTATTCCTATTGAACTTTGGGAAGTAAGTGCGATTTAAAGTGGGGGGTGGAATGGTACTTTTCTTACCTTTTCTTATTGATTCCTTTTGTTTAATTTGTGTAGTATTTCTTTTGATATTTGACATCGTGATGGCATTTATGAATATGTGTTGGCATGTTGTGTTCTTGCATTTTTTTGTTGATATTACTAAATGCTATGGGAGATGGTCAGGCTATCCCCGAGGCTAGACTTTTGTGTTTTGAATCAGAGTAGGTAAAAGGAAACTTGTGAATCTCAATCCTTGTGATTAGTTTGTTTTTTCCAACAAGTTAACCCTTGAGTTATGTGTTGTATGTTTGATCAGGAGTACGATATTGCATATAGTGGTTTGACGGTCGGAGCATGTTTTTGAGTTTTAATCTGTGTTAGTGGTTAGGAACAATGGTTGGATAAAATAACTGCTACCCTTTTTAAGATACAATAGCTTGAGTGACGACTATGTTTGAGCTTATAAGGGCCACTTCGCATCGGTCTTACATTCTTTCGATGAGATAATCCTTTATAAACGCACTAGACCATATAACTTGACATTAGTTTTGCACTTGGCACTTATGGAGCTTAATATGTAAAAACCCTTAGGATTAACCTCACTTTCACAAACTTCTTGCACGCTTTCTATGTACTTTGGCCCTTTTTGCACCCTTTACACACTAATTAACCCTTAGAACACCCACATTTAAACTTGATCCTGTCCTTTCTTTGACACATTACAAGGCGAAAGCCTTGAAGGTACAAGCCAAATCCCTTCACTATATATTTCCCTGTTGACCCTTCCTCCCCTCAACTTTAAAGATCAAAATTGGTTATTGCACTTCAACTTTGCATTTTCAAGTATGTTTTTCAAAGTGTTGAAAAGTGAGTTGGTCTTTCTCTTTTGTGAATCGTATGTATCGTGTTCAGCATATATATATATATATATATATATATATATATAAGAAAAAAAATAAGAAGAAGAAGAAGAAAAGACTTTAAATTTATGTGTTTCGTTCTTGTGATCAAACAATTTTAGCAATACTCTTTTTGTGTTTGGGAGGGAACCTATCAACTAACGATCGAGCTTTTCGGGGTTTATTTATATAATTGAAATCAAAATTCTATACCTCGAAATTTTTAAAGGGATTTCATCTTTCTGATTCCCTTTGTGATATTTTGAAACTCGAATTTCTTCGCTTCTTACTTCCGAGTTCGAGATATTATTTTAAATAAGTGTTAAGTCTTCCTTATTTCTTTCTCATTCCCTTGTTTACCATCCAGTTGCTAAATGCTGGAAATATTCAGATAACTCATATTTTCTGATATTTGTACCCATGCTTTAATCAATTTCTGTTCTGATCTTAGGCTGAGGGGTTGTAACACCATATTCGTCCTTTACCCCCTAACGTTACAAGCCATTAAAAGTTTCTATAATTTTGCTCCGTTGTGCCATTGACTATGTTAGGATTAACATCTGTTCGCTATGTGATGTGCGAATGCAGGATTATATGAGTTATTTCTTTGAAAACACCCTGTCATAAGAGCGATTTTGAGTGATCACCGGTGAGGTTTTAAATACGGTCATATAGATCCTAAGCGTTCCTCTTCACTTGATTAGTTTAGACTTAAAAGTGTGTATCTTGTTCGAGTTGATATCTGTATGTGTTTCATATAACTATGAAAGACTATGATGTATGCTTGAGGGTTGATGAATTGGAATAGTTAATCGGGGAGCCGATTTTCAGATGAAAGGAAGTATTATGGTTCTAAGTTTTTAATTATTTACTCGAGGACGGGGAAGATCTTAAGTGGGGGTAGTTGATAAGGTCGTTTTAGACCTTCTAGTCTCGTCTATATTTCGTTGTGTTTGGTAACGTTTGGTGTTATTTTCTATGGTTTTGTGGGGTGTTCGTGTGAGTTTTATGCTTTTAGTTCCGTTTTTGGTTTTTGCATTTTTTAGGATTTCTAGTGATGTTGTACATAACTCGGTGAAGAGTTGGAGCTCCCGTTTTCGTGGATATTTAGAACTCTTATATTTTGGTATGTTTATGGGCTTTATTTATCTATGCGAGATAGGTTATAGGAGTTGGAACGAGAAAGGCGGATGCGGGAGCAGGTAAAGAAGACAAAGTGCTGAGAAAGGGCAAGTCACATCCTGGAATGTCCTGGTCACATCGTGACAGTGTTAAATCATGAAGAAAGAAGGCTGAAGTGGAATTAGATGAATAATGTCCTGTCACGTCGTGGCAGACAAGTATTATGATGTGGCCGGTCAAAATCATGAAGAAGCAGATTCCTTTCAAAAACAAAAAAATTTTGCTTGCCACGTTGTAGCGGTCCTGTGCCACGACGTAGCACAATCAAATATTTTTAGGGTTTTATTATTTCTTTTTATTTTATTTGTGGATGTATATAAGAGTTGGAGAAACCCTGGTTTATGTATCTTTTGTCATATTTGTTGAGCTAAGAACCCTAGTTCTTAGTTTCAACTTTGTAATCGGATTAAGGTTTGATTAATCGAAAGTGTCTTCTTGGAACCTTCACCTTTTGCAGATTGTTGCTTGCGTTGTGAGTTAGCTTTCTTATATAGGATCCCCTTTGCATGTTCTCTCGCCAAAGCCAAAATCCACCGATTAGATAACGAGTTTGATTTAGATTATCTCTTTCTCAATCTTCGTCTTCAATTAAAGTTGTGACCTTCTTAGATTTTACATGTAATTGTATTCATTATATTTTATCCACACTTGTTAACCTAATCTTGCAATTGAAATTAGGGTTTATGTCGGTGTATTGGATTGATTGATTTTCCCGTGTTTTCTCTAGGCTCGTAAACTTGATTATTGATTTGATTCATACCTGTTTTGCGATCTAGCCTAACAACTGGAAAACCGGGGACTGATAATCCTTCGGAACTTAAGCAAACTTAGTTTTTGAATTAAAGAACTAGGCGGGCCATTTTGATAACCTTACCCTCGATGCTTTGGATAGTAGGAGTCACTATTGAGACCTTGCATAGATATTGACTTTAATTACTTGTGTTGCATTAGTCGATTGTTTTCTTGGTTGATAAGATCCATTTCTATTTGTATTCATAGTTTGGTTGAACATCGGTTCACTACGCCATAGAATGGCTACTGCAACAAAAACAATTTGTTGCATTTGGTACCGTATTCGTTACAGTAGGACCAAAAAAGGGGTCTAAGGCAATGAATAAGATGAACAGTACGTCGTTGCTATTTTGGCTGTTACTAAGTTTGGCAAAGGCAACGAAATTTTTTCTAAGGCTACAAAATTTTTTTCGTTGCTTTAATTTACTGTTCAGTTGTAACGGCGTTGAGAAGCAGCAAAGGCAACGAAAAGTAAAAAATAATGCAACGAAATATCGTTGCCTTAGTAACCTATAACCATATCCTTTCATATGTAAAGCAACGACCTGAAAGCTAAGGCAACAACATTTTGATTCAATGGCAACGATTCTTTAGTGAATGCAATAAATTTTTTACCAAATGCAACGAGATAATCACCAAAGGCAACGAGCACTCAAAGATAAAAATAAAATTAGTAGCAAAGGCAACAACAGTTTTAGTTTAAGGCAACAAATAATATGCTAAGGTAACGAACATTTTATTTCCAAGGCAACGAAATAACAAGAAAAAGCAACAAAATTGATTTAAAGGGCAACAAAATAGTTATTAAAGGCAACAAATAGGTAGCAAATGCAACAATCATTTTGATGATAAGCAACAAAATAACTAGCAAAGGAAACAAATAGAGCCATCAAAAATCCAATACAAACACTTGCTTCTGATACACAATATCAATTATCCTAAACATAAACAATATCCA
>CAOJCR016529958.1:0-11231 GCA_948330485.1 Euphorbia neoarborescens
CAGATACGGTAACAAAATTGCAATTCTCCCTATCCAATGGATATTTCTTATAATTATAGACATTGAAAGTTACCTCCTCATCCTTTATTTGTAAGATTAACTTACCCTCTTGGACATCTATCAAAGTGTGTCCAATGGCAAAAAATGGTCGCCCGAGAAGAATCGGGACTGCATTATCCTCCTCTATATCTAGAACTACAAAATCAGTAGGAAATATGAATTTATCTACCTTTACCAAGACATATTCCACAACTCCTTGTGGTCTAGTGATAGAACGGTCAGCTAACTGCAAGGTCATATTGGTGGGCTTCGGATCTCCCAATCCAAGATTCCGAAAGATCGAAAGAGGCATCAAGTTGATACTCGCTCCCAAATCGCATAGGGCATTTGCAATCCTCAGGTTCCCTATCTAGCATGGAATAGTGAAACTACCCCTATCCTTCAGCTTTGGTGGAAGCTTGTTGCTGATTATAGCGGAGCACTGTTTCGTTAGCGCCACTACTTCGTTCGCTACCAATTTCCTTTTACCTGCAATAAGTTCCTTGAAGAATTTTGCATTAGTGGGCATTTCTTGTAAAGCTTCAATCAAAGGCAAATTAAATTCCACTTTTTTGAAAATATCAAGAAACTTGGAGCACTTTTGATCTAGCTTGTCTTTCTTAAGCCTTTGTGGAAAAGACAATTTAGGAGTGTAAGTCCTAACTAGATCGGGAGTACTCTCTTCCTTACTTACATCAGAAACTAGAGTATTTAAAACATTTTTAGAATTGGAGTCCGAGTTACATACCTCATCCGACTCATCACTTACCTGTGGAGGTGGAGGTTTACCCTTTGTCTCAGAATTAGACGTCTCCACCTGCTTTCTACTCCGCAAGGTCACTGCTTTGGTTGTCTCCCTTGGGTTCCCATTTATATTCTGCTTGGTAGTACTCGGGAGACTACCAGAAGGCCTTTCCTGCCTTTCTCTACTCATCTGAGCAACCTGATTTCTCAAATCTCTAGTCAGCGCCTCATTATCCGCCAACCTAGCTGTAGTCTCTGAGAGCTTGGATGAAATATCCTTCAACAAGGACATCATGCTCTCCTCTTGTTTTGGAGGTGGAGGAGCTAGTGCTAGAGGTTGATTCTATGGAAGTGTTGGGGCCTTACCTAGCCTTTGAGTCTGGTTCTCAGAATAAAACTCGGAAGATGGTTTCAACACATTTTGATTGTTAGAATATGACATATTCGGGTGTTGATACCTTCTTCTGAATTTAGCATTATTATTATGATACGAACTATTATAAGAGTTTTGATTTTTGTACCTGAAGTTACCTCCCGCATAGTTTGCATTCTTCAATCCTTCTTGGGAAGTTGATTCACTTTTTTGACATTCTTGGCTCGGATGATCGTCTCCACAAGCTATGCATAGCACCAATCGCTGCATCTTAAGCGACTTAATTCCGCCACCATTAAATCCATCTTTCGACTCATCTCATCCATGGAGGGAGTGGCCTGTACAGTTGATGCCATATGCACATCCCGTTTGTTCGGTGGATCCTCAATCCACATTGTGCTTTTCCTCGCCACTCCTTCGATCAGTGCTTCCGCATCTTCTACTGTCAATTGGAACATATCTCCCCCTGCAGAAGAATCAATTTGTGCACGGTTAGCAGTAGATAAACCATGATAAAAAATACTAACCTGATCGAACTGAGCAATATTGTGATGGGGGCAATTGCGGAGCATCCTTTGGAATCGTGACCAAGCCTCATTCATAGACTCCGTTCCAAACTACCGGAAGGCACTAATCTCATTTGCATGCCTTCGATTGGGGGAAATAGAATGCGAGCAATTGATCTACCAGCTGGTCCATGTTATGATTGAATCGGGCCACAAGGAATCGTACCACTCTATGGCACTTCCATTCAAAGAGAATGAAAATAGCTTTAACCTGATAGCATCCTATGTCACTCCATTTAGCTTTACCGTATCAGCAACCCTTAGGAACCGCCTAAGATGGGCGTTGGGTTTTCTGAGAGACCACCACTGAACTGACCAATGTTTTGAACCATCTGAATTATGCTGGTCTTCAACTCAAAATTATTTGCGGTGATGGCTGGAATTACCATACCTTTAATCTCTCTTGGACCGTGAGGGGCCATAAGGTTTGCCATACACCTTCCCGCTCTAGCAGGTTGTCTGTTCACAAGCTGGTAATTCTGTGGCCTTTGATCCTCTTATACCCTGGGTTCTTGTGGTCGTGCTCTAGCCTCCCTTTCTAGTCTCTCACGCATCTCTTTCTCTACTCTTACCCTCATCTCTTGCTCCATTTTCTCCCTCAATTCAGCCAGCTGAGCATCTCTAGCTGTACGATCAACTTCTATTTGTTCTATGGCTGCTCGCATGCGCTCCAACTCAGCTCTAACCTCTGGATAATCCATACTTGCAATTAAGTTTCTTCTAGCTCTTTGATTCCTGTGAAAGTACGCTCAATCTCGGGGTCAATATCCTGAAGATCAAAATTACTTGTAGAAGAGCGAGTATGCATATACTAAGAGAGAAAAAACTCAGCTTAAATTTCCCAGGAACAGATTACACAATAACTAGAATATATAACTAAACAAGGAATAAACAAAACGTGAAAATCAAATAAATATTCATAAAGAAATACAATGCTCAAATAAAAAATTTGACCATTGGTTCGACATCGGGAAATCACTTTCCCTGGCAACGGCGCCAAAAACATGACACGCGTTTAGCTGTAGTCGAAAACTACTGCTAAACCGCTTACTTAAGGGCAGTGTATCCTGTCGCTGTCAAGTAATAATCCTGGTTAAGTACAAGTATCGATCCCACAAGGAAGTATCACGATCACCAAACTACTAGGCTTCCTAACGTGTTTGAGCGTGACAAAAGGTTGATAAATGTGCAGAAAATAAAATACAATAAAGTAAATCTAATCTACGGTGATCTTCAAGTAATTTCTATTTGTATGGGAACCAAAATCCTAACGCAGGCGGCGAGTCCGATCTATGTATATTAATGGGGATGGCTCAATTAGGTCAGCTATGGTTCAATTATGCAAAAACTATCAAAACCCTAAATATGTTAATTAATCGACTCTCACTAGCGACTCTAGGTCCGATTATGCTTTCTAGCCGTTCTTCCTTGTTGAGAGGCGGTCTAGCTCTAGATATCAGAAAATAAGTCCCCTTATATTCCATAGAATTATCAGTTACAATGGTTGCCTAGGTTTGAATCTTGGTAGGGCGACATATATGAAATCGGTGAAATACGAACTTTATAAGACTAGGTCAAAATCAAATAATCAAACATACAAGAATAATTAATAAATAACATGCATAACCAAAACCCTAATTTCACAAATCAAGATGGAAAGAGATAATGGAATCAATAAACAGCAGACAGGTCGTAAGATCACATCAAATCAATAAGAAATAGAGTTAAGAAAACTTATGCCCTAATCCAATCAATCGGATCTTAACAGTTTGTAAATGTTGAAGGGGAACGGCCATAAAGACGATGAGATTCAATGTAAAACTCACGAATCGCAAACGGGGAAGAAACTGAATATAACTCTCACGTCAACCTTTGTTGAGGAAATCAGAATCCCAATTACAAACCCTAAAACTTGAGTCGAGTTGTAAGCTCAAAACTACATGAAAGATAAAAACCCTAGAGAGGAGCATCCTCTCACTATATATACGTTCTCATAATGTACCAAAAAGCCCTCAAACACATGGGGACAAAATAGGGTAAAAACCTTAGAAAAATCAAATAAAACAGCTAAATAAAAAACTGGTTCCGACAGGTGCGCGTCGCGCACCAATGCGGCCAAACATTCTGCCAGTTACAAATTAATTGTGCGCGTCGTGCACAGTTGTGGTACGCGTCGTGCACCATGCCTAAAAAATCTACTGTTTGTCTAGTCTTAATTATGCTCGTCGCGTATAGTAGTAGTGTGCACTGCGCACTGCTTTTGTTTTAGGGCCATCTTATTCCTCAGTCTTCTTTCAACCATAACTTCGTCGTTCGGTGTCCGTTTTTGATGATCTAGGATCCGTTGGAAAGCTCGTAGCCTGAGCTCTATTTTCTCTTTTGACATCCACTCCGAAATAGGCTCCCAACATCTTCAAAATCCGATCCAAAGATCTGACCTCTCTATCGCTCTACATCTGGACTTCGCTTCCCGTTCCTTCTACAAATTGCTCGGGTGACTACCGCTGCATTATAAAGCTCAAAACATAGGTCAAACTACCATGTCCTTGGTCTCATAACCTCAGACTAACAAAAATAACCAAATTGACAACAAAACACCAAAATATACAGCAAACCATAAATAACAAATTAAAGTGAGAATGCATGAAACATCACAAACAAATGCCAAATATCAGGTGAATCATTCATCAATATGGTTTCTTAACGCCTAGAATATAATGTCGGACCCGACCTTCTCAGATGACAAAACTTTAGATGGTATGACATTTGGTTGAAATGGCATGATGTCTAGCCATTAGGCGGAATGATGTCTATCCTTTAGACAACCTAATGTCTATTTTGAAATGGCGTGATGTCTAGCCGTTAAACGGAGTGATGTCTATCCTTTAGACAACCTAATGTCTACTTGAAATGGCGTGATGTCTAGCCGTTAAGTGGAATGATGTCTATCCTTTAGACAGTTGGTCATGATTATGAGTGCATGTAGTTACATGGCATTCATGTATATGAATGAGTGGGCAGATAAACATGGCATTTTATGAACGTCAAGGCATTTAGATGGATGGCATGGCATCGTTTTTCTGTAAGTAGTTATTCATTTTAGGCAAGACATGGTATCAATAAAGGTGTAACTTGTCCAAAAGGTATGTGCGATGTGTTAGAGCAATTTAATCAAACATAAAACAAGCATTGTCATTGATCACAACATACACATTTTCATTGAAATGAAATTTTAAAAAGAAATACAAGAACTACTTCCCAAATTTACAGGTAAAGCTAGATCTTGCCTCACAGGTAGGCAGAGCCTTGATTCCCTCTAGCCACTGCTGATACTTTTCGTCCAGTTCTACTGTTGATGAGTTGACCTCGAGTCTCTCAAAGTGCAAGCCATGGTCCCACATATCTATGAATGTGCCATGCGTAAATAGGGAGTATTTACCTTCCATTGCCTTTTCAATCCCTCTTGGAACCCACTGGGGCTTCCCGAACTGTTTGCACACCCTAGATGGAGAGTAGAAGGTAAGCCTTGTAAGCCCCAACAACTTGATGTCGCTATCCCTCATGGATACCCTAACTTCAGTTATTTTCCACCAAGCACACGTCCACCAGATGTTGGTGTGAGTCAAATCAGATATCTTGAGAACCCAGTCTTCCTTGTTTAGGCAAAGTGTCTCCGGGATAAGGAAAGGTCTTTCTTTGATCTGAGGGAGTTTGTATTTGGTTAGGTTACCTTTGGGCGGTGCAATGAGTAATAATTTTTCAACCAACCAAAATTGGAGGATGGCTAAATGTGGGCTTATGTGTATGTCATCAGTTTTGGCATATTTGCTCAGGGAGATCAGAGTTTCAGCGAGAATGAGGCCTATGGGAGAAGCCCCTTTTGCCATTTAAGGAATTACTGAAGCCAACCTGAATGAACATGTACTGTATGGAAGACCCAGTAGCTGATGTATAGTCACTATACTCACCATATGAGGCCAACTCGGATGTGTTCATGAAGTGACAGAACACCAATCTAACACGGCCTTCAAATTGAACCCTGTGGTGGACGTCCCTCCGTGTAGGAGAGAAAGGAACACTCCAAACTCTTTCTTAGGAAAAGAAAACTCTTTGGCCATGGTCCCAAGATATCCGTATACAAACTCTGGTACGATGAGCATGGTCCTTCGATCACTAGGTACACCCATTATAGCACTGAACACTTCGAACATCGGACATAGTTCAATATTATCGATCCTAAAGAGGTGGTCTACCGGATCCCAGAAGGTAATGCACGCTTTCAGTAGTTCCGGTAAGAGTCGAATGTCGAAGCACGTCTTGGTGTATCTTAATCCAAACGTCTCGAGTGTGGCCTAATCTGGCTTTCGTAGCATTTTGAGGAAATCCTGAAATTATTGTTCAAAATTTTCCATGGTACCTACGAAACACATGGAGATTAGGGATATATTTTCAACCGATAGTATGGCACTGCGTATCGAAAGGCATAATATATGTCATGGTATCATGGATCATGCGTGGTCATGGCAAAGTGATATAATGCATGTCACAGGATCAAGAATCATGCGTGGTAATGGAAAAACGATCTAATGCGTGTTATAGCATCAAGGAGCATGCATGGTCATGGCAAAGTGATCTAATGCATCTCATAGCATTAAGGATCATGCGTGGTCTTGGCAAAGTGATCTAATTCATGTCATAGCATCAAGGATTATGAGTGGTCATAGAAAAGTGATCTAATGTATGTCATAGAATCAAGGATCATGCGTGGTCATGGAAAAGTGATCTAATGCATGTCATAACATCAAGGATCATGCGTGGTCATGGCATAAGGCGTAAGATAGTATTTTAAACTGTGCATGGCAAGGCATCATACGCGATGCATGGGGTCACATAAAAACCAAGGGTGTAAGGCACGTGACACAGTTGGTGACATCACGTTCATGTGTGGTAGGGCACTTATATAGCATGTCATGAGGGTATGTAGGTGTGATGATGCGACACCCAATTTGGGTAGCCCCTAGTGATGATGCTAGATACTCAATCGCGGGGTATGTTCATAATGTTATGGGCATGACTCTATCGTGAGACACGGATGAAAAGATGCAAGTGGCTTCATTCAAACATGTGTTAGCGTGGCATACAATATGCACATGAGATGATTAATTTTGAATACAGGTGATAAGAACACACAACACAGAGGAAAGCAAAGAAGCAGCATACAAAACGAAAATTTCCAACCTTATATCTCCACGTGGTATAAAGTCTCTAACAATTCCTAGGTGGGGGTCTCCTTATCGAAACTAAATCCATTTTATTTTACGTCATGGGATACCTAAGGAAACTTTCTATGGCTTTCTATATGTAGGAAGTCAAATTTTGGATAGCAAAGGAGGGTCCCATAGCAAAATATACCATCTATCTCTCCCTAAATAGGTTCGAACGAGACAAATAAGGTATGAGGCTATCAGTGGCAACTCAATAGATGCCCTTGGAACCGAAGAGGAACACAAGTGACACTTTCTTGAGAAAGCCGGGGTAGGTATGGAGGTCCTAATTAGGGTAATGCAATCTACTGGAAATGCATAGACATATAAAAAAGTTGCTTGAATGTAAATAAAAACACTTCGTTTAAAAATGTTGTCGATTTTCATAAGTCTTTCGAAAAAGTCTTTCAAAGGCTTGTCAAAAATTTCTTTTCCAAACAATATTGAGTTCAAAAACTTTTGTAAAAAGTTTGAAAATAAAATCCCCAGCAGAGTCGCCACTGTGAGCAAGCGACATTTTCGTCAAAACATTTTTAAGTTTGTTTTGGAAATCAGGTTCGAAGTAAGCAAAGTCTTATTGAATGAAAAGAGAAATGGAAGCAGAAAATGACTCCTAAACGAGTGGAATATTTCTTTCCTAGTACCTTTCACCTTAGAAGCGACCTCAAGGCTTTCGGAGGAAGAAATTCCAAGCGAAATGCACGTACAAGTGTGTGCTTAGGAACTTTAGTAAAAAGAGAATGCGTTTGTAAAATTGGTGAAAACCGAATAAGTCCCTTAAGCAATTAAGGTTTGCCCATTTTGGAACACTTTTCACCTTAGAAGCGAGATATAGTTTCCGCAAATGAGTCCTTAATAAACAGGCACGTGAATACGGGCTTAAGGGTTTTGTTTTGAAAATCAAAGTCAAAAATGTTTTGGAAGAAAACAAGTTTAAAGAAAGAAATTCAAACTCGAATTTATAGAAAACAATTTTTGGAGTCACCACCCGGTTCCAAGCTCTACCGGAAATTTGTCACTGTATAAATCGGATCCGATGTCTCGAATCCAAAACTGTGATCTAAAGATCGGGTTCGGACAAGGCTCTTACTTATCCTTTTTCGAAAGACCTTATAAAAATCGATAATATTTGGAAAGAAAGTGTTTTTATTTGCACGAAAGCCTAAGTTGATTTTAGTTTGGATTTTTAGGTGATCACGCATACAAAAGAGGTAAATAAAATGCAGGAAAAGTAAATAATTAGTTACAACCCAATCGAATTCACACATCCTAGCTAGGGGAATTACATCCAAATTAAAAGGGGAAATGGGGTACATCATGCATAATTATTTAAACATACATGCACAAATAAAGACATTAAGTAAACACATTGCACAACATCATGCTTGAAATGGACATGTGATAAAGAATGGGGTGTAATGATAGCTCGGGGTCATGTGTTTAGGGGGATGTCTGGTACGAAGCAATTTATTGAATCGAACGTTTTGGACAGAGGGATGATCTTGCAATGGCCCGAAAACAATTTTGGCTCAATTACGAAAGGGTTCAATGATAATTTATTTTAGAAAATATTTGGCTAAGTTTTAGTTCAGAGGCATGCAAATTTTGTGAGTCAAACATTCGGGAGTTAATTCCCTTCGTTGATCAGTTCTAGCGGCCCTAAACCTGACTTTTCAGTACGGTTTTCTAGATGCAAACAATATTTTACGAGAAATAAATCTAAGTCACAATTGCAAATAATTAATGCTCTAACTATCGGCATTCATTGAGATTGAAATTAAATCACTCA
The DNA here is from genome assembly GCA_948330485.1 of Euphorbia neoarborescens. Classification (NCBI taxonomy): domain Eukaryota; kingdom Viridiplantae; phylum Streptophyta; class Magnoliopsida; order Malpighiales; family Euphorbiaceae; genus Euphorbia; species Euphorbia neoarborescens. Next base: position 8,776 of record CAOJCR016529958.1, read on the forward strand.
AAGACATAAGCTAAAATGCATGATTTTATTAATTTTATCCCGAGAAAAAGTCATTTACTTGACTGAAAATTGAAAATCGAATCAATGTCGGACAAAGAGGGCAAAAATAATTATTTTCTTAAGCATCAGACCTGTAGCGCGTCGTGCTGGAGGGCCAGCATGGTGCGCTGCAGGCAAAAATTTTGAACAGACCCACTTTGCACTGCAGCGCGGCGCTCTGCAGGTCTGTTCTTCACCCGCTTCAATTTTTTTGTCCAAAATGTTACTCGGGGCCACGAAACCACCACATAATGTTTATGAACTCATATTTAATCATTTTTAACTGTTAAACAAAATATTTTAAGGTCAAAAACATAACTTTTAAAGATCAAACTCAAGAAAGAAGCATTTTCATGTTTAGTTCGGTTTAGTCCATTTTAACTCATTTTTATATCCGATCTCAACCCCGCAACTTCCAGAAATGTTAAGGTACATAAATATAGTCCAAAGGGGAAGATTTAAAGTTATTTCAAGGTTATTTCCCGTGGTGTTTAAGTTTTCCCAACCAAAGTTACACTTTTTCGGTTATTTACAGAAAGTTCGTGTATTTTACGTAAAATCGACTTCAAAATCATGCATGGATAGAAGAGAGACATAGTGAAAAGTGTTTAGAGCTTAGAGAATACCCTTCAAGTCATGTAATCCTTGTGTGGTTGTGTCGAGAACTCTGGGTTCCTCCGTGTGCCTCTGAACGACCAAACCTGAGTATTTCTTGAACAAATGCATTTTTTTACGGCTAGAACCCTTAAAACTAGAAAGTTTATGAGCTAAGCTTTTGACTTTAGGGTTGTCAAACATTTTTGGTGAGTTTTTGGTGCTAGAAGTGAAAGAGAAGAAAAAGAACAAGAGTTGAAGTGATGAAGATGAAGGAGAAGAAGTTTTGGAAGAGAGAGCTTTCCTTTTCAAAATGATGCCACCTCCTTTTTTCAACTGCTCCCCCCTTCCTTTTGACGTGAAAACCAGCCCATCTCCCATGCCATCTCCTCTCTTGCGTTAATTGATTTTGTCCTTCTTGTCTCTCTTTCTTTTTTTCTTTATCCAATGAGTTTTCTTTTATTTTTTTGCTCTTTTTTTTGTTTCTTTTCCATTTAGTTGAGCTGTGAACTCATGCTTAATGGGTTAATTAGTGGGTTTATGGTTTGGATTTTGAATTTAGAATGGGTTTGGTTCAAAAGTATGGGTTTGGGCCCGAACGGGCCTTAGGCCCGAACGCACATGGGTTTGTTCGATTTTGTAAAAATTATTCGAGTAAACACTTAGCTCGAGAATTTATAGTACGGATGTCGAAGTTCTCGAGTCCACTTACACGGATTACGAGGTATGATAAGGCACCGACACATACCGATTTCATCATCGCTGTAGGATAAAAATCTCGTGCTCAAAGTTCCTTCTCTATTCTCAAACACTCAGCCATCTAACTTTCCTATTCTTTATCGTTCTTAACCAACAAAGGATGCACGGACTAATTTTGAATCTTCTGAACATGTTCGGCTAATAATTTCTCGATCCGCTCCTTTATCTACAAACCTGCCTTTACCAACTCCTAGATCTCCATCTCAAAAGCTTCCATCTCCAACATCCTCTCCACCTTAACTCCTTGCGCAATCTCAGTATACTGAAATCATTAATATTGAGGATCAAGATCATTCCACTGATGAACAGACAATTGATAAAAAATAAAGAGATTCTGGAGCCCAATACTGAAAACCAACGTGCTCCAACTCCAGCTTTACCATCCTTACCATTTGAGCAACCACCTCCTTCAGAGCTAACCACTGCTCTCCATTTTACCTTCAACATTCACCATTCCGTTAACTCCTGGTGCTCTGTATTCCACTCATATTTCCATCACTATGATGGAAGTCTTTCTACACCAACTGAAGGCTAACATGCCTGAGGCTCAAAATTATACTCCCTCTACAATCACCATGAATGACCTTGGCCTGGTCTTAACTCAACTCAACAATCTGAAGGCCATGGTTCATAATTCAGCAGCTCTTCAGATATTTTCATCTTCAATATCCATGGTGGATAAAGTGGCTCAAGTTCAGTTCAACATGATTCAATAAATAGCTGAACTTTAGTCTGTAGTAAGGACAATTCCAGGACCGCCTCTATATGCTAAATTGATCAAGTCTCAGATCTAGCCAGATATTGACTCTCTGACAAAGCTGATTACTGAGACTTCTTAGAGTTTGAGCTCTCAGATTGCAACTATCAGAGATCTCAATATCCTTTAGTACGCTACCCTAGAACACTCTGAGCCAATGAGGTGAAGATGTTTGCTGAGATCAATGCTTGTACTACTAGGACTGTAAAGATTGAGACTGAAGTCAAGGCAATTTTTGGACATGTAGTTCGGGCAATCCAGACACTAGGAATGCATGTTACAAAGAATGCGATTTGGAACACTAAAG
>CAOJCR016532504.1:0-14925 GCA_948330485.1 Euphorbia neoarborescens
TATGTATGTATGTATATAAGTGTATGCATGTGCGGGCATTTATGCATACGGATGATATCATATTGGGTGGAGGGCCCTTTAGGCTAGGCGTTGGCTAGCTTCTCCTTGGTGGTTTCATCTGAGTGAGGCTCCGTAGGTCAGACAAGTGGCTATGGTTAACTATTAGGCTGAAAATGATGAAATTTCTTGAATCTATTTCAAATCAGGTCATCTTTTCTTATGGCACCTGGTGAATGGAAGGATACTTCGCTCTTTGAGATGCCTTTGATTTGATTTCTGATGAACTGGATGTGGGACACTGAAGACTTTTCTTGTGTGAAGATCCATTTAAGAGTGATAATCAGTGATAGTCAGATTTGATTTGTGCTCTAATTTTTTTTTGGACCGCTGAGAACCTCTCGATTTTTGCCCAGCAAGCTACTCTAACTTTTGACCGGACCGCCGAGAACCTCTCGGTTTTTGATCTGATAGGCTATGTTTTTTTTTATCTTTTTTTCTTCTTCTTTTTCTTTTCTTTGTTTTTTTCTTTTCTTTTTTGTTTTTTGAGAATTCGGCTTATAGACATCAAGGGTATGCAATCAATGTGAATCCAATAAGGAATATGCAAATGACTTTGAATCGGACTGCCACTCTTTCTCTTGTCTCTAAGGAGCCTTTTCGGTTTTCATCCATAGAAATTTTCTCTCTTTGGGGAGAAGGACTGATTTGGCTATGGGAATGGAGCTTTTTTTTAAGATCATTGCCCCAGGATGTTCAGCATGGGTAAGTTGTCCCCATTGATTAGCTGTCAGGGGTAGGGTGCTTTCAAAGTAGATGATATTTTATTGGGATTCCGCTGGTAGCCGTATTGGTCCATCTAAATTGGCTGTGGATAGTGGCACCACTACAACCATTCAACTGTCTTGGAAGAGCATAAAGCAAGAATAACATACCGAATGTGGTTTTATAGGGAAATGGTTCTGATTCAGATTTGCAATAGCCTTCTTTTCTCTTTTTTTTCTTTTTTTTGGGAATAATATTGAAGTCCTAATGTGCTCCCATCATTTTGACTCTTTTAAATATTCCATGTAAGTGGCAAAAGCTTTTGAAAGCCAAGAATCTTGGATTTGTACAACTATTTGAAAGGAGTGGTTGATAAAGAATAAAGGTGATACGTTTTTGGATTAAGGAGGATTAAGTCATTCTTTGGGGTAATATAAATGGAATAGGACAATTGCCAGATGCCCCAGTGATAAAAGACAAAATAAGACAAAATTATAGGAGTAATGTAGATGACATGCCCTGGGATAGAAAATAATATTGTAAGGAGTACATTGATCACATGCTCCTGGAGGAATGGAACAGATTATGTCTTTTTTATGAGGGAGTGTTGATGACATACCCCTTGGGCTAAGATAAGCTGTTAACCAAGGCTTTTGAATAACTTTCCGACTGGCAACATTTATTTTTTAGAGGAACAAGTGTGGCAATCAAAATCAATTCAGTTTATTTAGCCTAGGGAATTACAGAGTTTTTTTAATTGGCTGCCCAGGTTTTAAGATTGGCTTTTGGATTCAGAATGTTATATGTGCTTTGATGTTGCTCTCGCCGAACAGGTGGAGGCTCGTATATGGATACAGTTGATAAAAATAGAGCATTGTCTTCTCGGGTAGGTTCTTCACTAGTCGTTGTTTAGAATAGTTGAGACTGTAAATTGTTTCTTCATCGTTCTTTCGTTATCTCAACCTTACTTATCAAGAGAAAGAAGTGTCCAGTTCAAAGTATTTTGCATATGCCGTGTTGTATTGATATTCAATGCATTTTAATGATGTGCTCATGTCGATGCATCACTCAGATAGATAAATGTAGTATACGTAGACAACAGTGTATGCAAAAGATGAAACAGTTTCTTGCATTTTATTAGAAGTCAAAAGATAATAAAATGTTCTTACAAAATCAAAATACCTCCCTACAGGCAGGGGGTGTTCAAATGGCAGTAATAGCAGGCCTAGAGGTTTTGAAATGAACTTTCCCGTTTTCAGATATCAGAAGTGGATGATGTGGAAACTGCTGTAGGTTCTTCCAACAAACCTTCCTTGATAAGGCAATGGATCTTGTGTGCCAGGCTTGTATATTCATCGATCTTGTGGCACATGCATATGTGATAAGAACAGAAGTTGGTGCCATCAGACAGGTTGGGTAACACAAACGGGCCTAACAGGGCAAAAAATTCCTCTTTCTTGGCATTGTGCAAAGATGTGAGACAAGTTGGAATCCAATGGATTTTTGAATTTCCTTTTCCTATAGGCACGAGTGGATGTTCCTGGAGGTGATGGATACAGCGGTGGCATATTGTTGGAGTTGGCCGCTGGGCTGGAGATAAGGGCAGGATTAGTCACAGCTTGCGTCCCGGTCCGCGATGTTCTAATTCTCCTATCAAGACTAGGATTGAGCTGATATCGGAGGTTCAGCACTTCCAGCTCTAGAGTAGCATTTCAGGCTTTTAATCCAGCTATTTCGGCCGCATTATAGGTTTTGGCCATGTCGATAACTAAGGCTACCTTTTCACTAAGGGTCTTTCCAAAGTCAGGGGATGCCAAGTGGTCAGTAAGGGCATCCATAATTCCATTTGTGATTACCTAGTGCAGATCCATATCGAGTATGCTACTGGTTCTGACCTTTCTCTGGTTGTCAGCTTTAATTTTGAATTGCCCCTAGAGTCTTCACCCATGCAAACATGGATATTTTTTAGTACAACATATAATGCATGATTATGTAAAGCAATGTAACGATATTTATGCAGGACAATAATAAACGTGCAAATGCTTACGGCATGCACAAGTGTAAAAGGAAGATTTGAGATGTAACCTCCAGTCACCCGTAGATGACTGGATTCTAGATTGGAGAGTGCCAATGATACGATCAGATAGTGCTGACCACACATGACATATCCACCGTGGTGGCCATATTGTAGATGCAGCATGCGGGGATGCATGATATGTAAAATATATAATGGTATTTAATTTATAAAATTATATGCAAGATGTGATACATATATGAGATGATGATGAGTAATGATTACGATATATAGAACGTGTAGATTGACAAAATTGAGGACATGTGGGACTCAAAAGGTATTGATCAGAGGATGTCGATCACATTAGAAGGTGCTAATCACATATACTATCATCATGATTTCCTAATCCTACATGATATAGATCACATGTCATGAGAATACATTAAATGACTGAATGCTGAAAGGCATAACTGACAATGCCTCATCCTATATGACATGGATTGCATGTCATAAGAATGCCTTAAATGACTGAATGATGAAGGGCATAACTGACAACACCCCATTCTATATGACATGGATCATATGTTGTAAGAACATATTAAAAGATTTTAATAGTGATCGACCGTGAAAAATGATTTGATGGTCACCGACCGTGTGATATGATTTTGACAGTGATCGACTGTGCAAAATGATTTGATGGTCACCGATAATTTGATATGATTTAACGGTCACCGACCATGTGATATGATTTTGGCGGTGATCGATCAAGTAAAATTATTTGATAGTCACCGACCATTTGATATGATTTGAAGGTCACCGAACATGTGATATGATTTTGATGGTGATTGACCATGCAAAATGATTTGATGGTCACTGACCATTTGATATGATTTGACGGTCACTGGCCGTGTGATATGATTTTGACGGTGATCGTCCGTGCAAAATGATTTGATGGTCATCAACCATTTGATATGATTTGACGATCATCGACCGTGTGATATGATTTTGACGGTGATCGACCATGCAAAATGATTTAATGGTCACCAATCATTTGATAATATTTGACGGTTACCGACCGTGTGATATGATTTTGATGGTGATCGATCGTGCAAAATGATTTAATAGTCACCGACCATTTGATATGATTTGACAGTCACCGATCGGGTGATATGATTTTGACGTTGATGGACCGTGCAAAATGATTTGATGGTCACAGACCATTTGATATGATTTAACGGTTACCGATCGTGTGATATGATTTTGACAGTGATCGACAATGCAAAATTATCTGATGGTCACCGACCATTTGATATGATTTGACGGTCACCGACCGTGTGATATGATTTTGATGGTGATCGACCATGTAAAATGATTTGATGGTCACCGACCACTTGATATGATTTGACGATCACCGACTGTGTGATATGATTTTAACGATGATCGACCTTGCAAAATGATTTGATGGTCACCAAACATTTGATATGATTTGACGGTCACTGACTGTGCGATATGATTTTGACAGTGATCAACTGTGCGATATGATTTTATGGTCACCGACCTTTTGGTATGATTAGATGGATTATCATGGCATTTTTGCATGGTATAATATTTGAATGCATGATCATGGCATTTGCATGACATGGTATATATTTTTTCGTGTTTTGATGCATGTCATGAATAATGTCACGATGAATGGCATAATATGATATACCTAGAAATGAATCATATGATTGAACATGTCGTAGTGCATGATCTAAGTGGTGTCATGATAAATAGCCTAGCATGATATGCCTAAAATGAATGACATGGTTAAGCATGGCATGGTGTATATCATGGATAATGTCATCATAAACGACATAATATGATATGTCTGAACTTAAATGACATGTGATGATAAAAGACATACAATGATGTCATAATCAATGGCATACAATGTGATTTGCCTACAGACAAATTATGTGGCATAACATGCCCTAGTGAATGACACATGATGATGTCATGATGAATGGCATAGAATATAATATGCCTACAGATAAATGATATGACATAGCATGCCATGATAAATGACATGTACTGATGTCATGATGAATGACATAGAATATGATATGCCTTAGGCTAGATGATATGGCATAGCATGCCATGGTAAATGACATATAGTGATGTCATGATGAATGGCATAGAATATGATATGCCTAAAGCTAGATGATATGGCATAGCATGCCATGATAAATGACGTGTGAGGATGTCATGGTGAATGACACGTAATGTATTTACCTAATGATAAATGTTATGGCATAACATGCCATTATGAGTGACATGTAGTGACGTCATGATGTATGATATAGAATTATATGCCTAAAGTTAAATTTCGTGGCATAACATGCCATGATGAATGACATGTAAAGATGTCGTGATGAATGGCATAGAATATGATATGCCTAAAGTTAGATGTTATGGCATAACTTGCCATTGTGAATGACGTATGATGATGTCATCATGAATGGCATACAATGTGATATGCCTAAAGATAAATGACATGTCATAATGAATGACAAGTAATGATGTCATGATAAATGACATATGATGATGTCATGCTAAATGGCATAGAATACGATATGCCTAAAGCCGAATAACATGGCATAACATACCATGATGCATGACATGTGATGATGTCATGAGGAATGGCATAAAACATGACATGCCTTAATATAAATGTCATGGCATAACATGCAAAGATTTCATGATGAATGACATGGAATATGATATGCTTACGGATAAATGATGCGTCATAACATACCGTAATGAATGACCTATGATGAGGTCATGATTAATGACATACAATGTGATATGCCTAACAGGTAAATGACATGGCGTACCATACGATGATGGATAACATGTGATGATGTCATGACGAATGGCATATTATGTGATATGCCTAAAGATAAATGACATGACATAACATGCCATGATGGATTACGTGCGATAATGTCATGATGAATGGCATATGATGATACGTCTGAATCTAAATGACATGACAAAATATGTCATGGTACATGACGTGTGATGATATTATAGTGATTGGTATAGTAGAACATGCTCAATATGAATGATATGGTGGATATACCGTGATGCGCGTAACGTATGAATTAAATAAAAAAGATAAGCATGTTTGGATGTCTTAATAAAAAGAACATGTGTTATGCTAATGGATGGGGAATGACTATTTGCAATGTGTATGTTATTGAGGTGAATTGATATTTCACACAAGTGCACATGACTTCAAATTATGTGGTTAGAAAACATCGCGTGTTTGAATGATATGACATGTATTTGGCACCGCATGTATGTAGCTGTGGAAGCTACTCAATACGTTGGCAGAAAATGTCTTTTCTTGGGAAATAGTGGTGAGTGTATACCCAAGATGATGCAAACACGCACATGGTGCGATGCATGAGTTAGTTTGAGTTAGTACACGAGAGCCTGTGACTATACGTATCCTAAGGATTTTCCCCACCGTAGGAGAAATCCGATGAAGGTTGTGTTCTAACTGTGTAGACTTGTGAATACGTGAGATAAACTCAATATGCAAGTGAAAGCCCATTCCACACATTTGGATGCATCAATATATGGTTAAGGTTAGGAATATATGACGAGTGCATTGACTGGCTCCGATATATTCGATGCCCCTAGACGCTTAAGAGTTTTAGGGTAAAGACATGACGTAAATAGCCATGTGGTGATTGTGTTATGGAATAACATGGTGCAATTCCTAAGTCATGCCTAAAATTGGACATGCAGCGAGGGAGACTTAGCATGTCGTGAAAGAAAATGCAATAGTGAATATCAATGTATCATATGGCACGGTGTGAGACATGGCATTGCATCGTGATGTATGATATAGAATTGCATTGTGATGTGTAACATGGCATCGTGTATGATGGACGGCATGATATTATGTTATTCATAATGTAACATTACGTGATATACGTGACATGGCATTCGTGTATAACATGGCATTTGGTGAGATGACATCATCTATGGCATGGCATCATGATACGTGATATGTTATGATACGTGGCATAACATCGTGCATAATGGATCCTTAAATGACATGGCATTTTGATGATGTATGACATGGCATTTCGACGATGTATGACATGATATTGTATGACATGGCATTTCGATGTTGCATGAGATGGCATTGCATGACATGGCATTTTGATGATGTATGATATGTCATTATGTATGACATGGTATAATGATGATGCATGACATAGCATTGTGTATGACATGGCATAGTGATGATGCATGGCATAGCATTATGTATGACATGGCATAGTGATGATGCATGATATAGCATTATGTATGACATGGCATAGTGATGATGCATGACATAGCATTGTGTATGACATGGCATAGTGACAATGCATGACATAGCATTGTGTATGACATGGCATAGAATTATGTATGACATGGCATAGTGATTATGAATGACATGGCATTGTGTATGACATAGCATAGTGATGACGCCTGACATACCATTGTGTATGACATGGCATAGTGATTATACATGGCATAACATTGTGTATGACATGGCATAGTGATTTTGCATGGCATAGCATTGTGTATGACATGGCATAGTGATGATGTATGATATTGCGTTTTGTATGACATGGCATAGTGATGATGCATAGCATGGCATTATGCATGACATGGTATCGTGATGCGCGATATGGCATCGCGTGGTGATGCATGATAGATAGCCGTAACATGTAGACGGACACTATAATGTAGAAAAGGCTCTCAATTAGAATGGTGATGAGGGTTAGACATGTAATACGTACTGAAGTTCCCTATATGTATGATGATGATGAGTGATCAAGCGGTGTTGATAATATGGAAATGAGACCTAGGTCTAAACAAGTGTGCAATATTACATATAGGAGTACAAACACACACAAACGGAATCAAATAGCGTGCGAGAGTGGACCTATGTTTCAACGCATGTCAGTGAGTCTCTACCATTCCTAGGAGGGGTTTCTTTACCATCGATGTGGACTTGGCAAAGACGGAGCTACATATTAATTTTCATGTTTTGGATACCTAAGGGAAGTTGCTAAGGTTTCTATATGCAGGAAAGTCGAGTTCGGGTAGCAAAGGAGGGTCCTATAGCAATATATACCGTCTTTCTCTCCCCAAATAGGTGCGAACTAGAAGATTAAGATATGAGGCTATCAGTGGTTCCCCAATAGGTGTCCTTGTGAGCAACTAGTGGGCACATAGCAATACTTTTTTGAGAAACTGACGTAGGTATAGTGGTCCTAACATGGTGAAGTGCAATGTGTGTCTACTGCAATGTGAGGACATAAAAATAGAAATCCATTTGAATGGATATGCAAATAAAAATTCTTTGTTTTGAAAATATTGTCGAGTTTTTGAAGTCTTTTTAAAAAAATCTTTCAAAGGCTTGTCAAAATTCCTTTAAAAAATTTTTGAGTTTGAAAACTTTCGGAAAAAAAAAAGTTTGAAAAGAATTCAATCCCCAGTGGAGTCGCCACTGTGAGCAAAAAACAAATCGGAAGAAACCAGAATTGCTTTTAAAAGTTTGTAAATTTATTTTTGTGAAATCAAGATTGTTCCTAAGCTGCTGAAATGTTCCTTTCCAAAACACCTTTCGCCTTAGAAGCGGCCCTAAGGTTTTCGGAGATATCTCAAATGAAAGGGCATGTGAATGTAGGCTTAGGAGTTTTAAACGAAATGGAAATGGGTTTTTAAAATGGTTTGAGGAAAATCGAACATTTTCCTTAAGAAATTAAGATTCACTCATTTAGGAACACTTTTTGCCTTACACGCGAGATGAAGTTTCCATGAAAAAGGCCTTAATTAAAATACGCGTGTAAACGCGTGCTTTAGGATTCTTACTTTTGAAATCCAAAATTTAAATATGAAAACAAGTTTTAAGAGAAATTCAAACTCGAATCTCTAAAAAAAAGATAATTTGGAGTCGCCACCTGGTTCCAAGCTCTACCGGGAATTAATTCACGGTATTTCTCAGATCCTAAATCTCGAATCCAAAACCGTAATCCAGGGATCGGGTTCGGACAAGACATCTACTTATCCTTTTTCAAAAGACTTTTTAAGAAATCGACAACAATTTTGAAAACAAAGTATTTTTATTTCGAAAAGCCTTGTTTGGTTTTAATTTTGATTTTAGGGGATCGCGCATGTAAAAAGCGATAAATAAAGTGCGAAAAATTAAACACGCATTTACAACCCTTCAAGCAAACAATCCTAGTGATACATTTGTAAAAAAAAAGGGGAATCGGGGGACATACATCATACATCCAACAACATGTGTAATTAATTTGAAATCAAACACATTGCACCCAACATGCTTGAAATGGACATGTATTAAGAATAGGGAGAATGATAGCTCGGGGTCAATTATATAGGGGGCCGTTTGATCCAACTCGGCTAGTTGGATCAAAATGATTTGGGCCGAAAGATGGACTCGTGACGGGCTGAAAACATTTTTTTCATTTTTCGAAAGGCATACAAGTGATTGTTATTTTAGAAATATTTTTGGCTCGATTTTAGTTATGGACATGCAAATTTATGTGAGTCGGATATCCGGGAATTAATTCCCTTCATTGAATGGTTTTAGCGGGCCAAAACCCTACTTTTTAGCACGATTTTCTAGATACAAAGACGTATATACAGAAATTGAATCTAGGTCGCATATGTAAGTATTTATCATGCTAATTTATCGGCACCCTCGGGTTCACGACAAGTTAAATAAAGACACAAATAAAAATGCATGATTCTTTGGATTTTTATTTAAGATATATTATATTTTTAATTATTTGATGCATAAAAATGATAAAAAAAAGGAGATTAAAATCAAATAAAACAAGAAACTAGCTTAGAAAAATATTTTCCAGCTTTAGCAACGGACGGAAATTTGATCGCTAAATCATGCAAGAAGGAGCTGCTGCCTAAGGGATTTAGCAACGGAAAAATCCGTCGCTCTTCCGTCTCTAAGGGCAGCAGACGCCCTTCTTCTTTTTTTCATTTCTTTTTCATTTTTATCCATTTTTAATACGGTTTTTCTCTTTTTTTTCAATTCTGAAAGTTCTGTTGGTCAAATAAAACTACTTCGGGATGTCCGAAACTCAATAACCATTTTTAGTGGGTCCAAAGGCCATTTTATTACCAAATATTCTAGAACCTTGTTTTTGTTGAAGTTCATTTTAGGTCGATTTAGTCCATTTTTATCATCCAACACAAACCAAGAAAAGACCACAGTAGCAAGGGTAACACACAAAGTCAATGAAAAAGTCATTTTTAATCGACTTGAACCATTTTTTCCCGTAGTAGTTTAGTATTATCCCGATTAAAGCCGTTTTTTAGTTTTTATCTCGGTTTAGATGAAAAGCAAAGAGTGATAGTTAGCCTAGAGCATACCAAGAGAGCCATCTACATGCCAAAACAGTAAAAGAGAAATGGTGGCTCAGATTATACCTCCTTGGTGAAAATTCGTAAGTTGATGTTTGAGAATGATCCAAGTTGCTCTGGTGCTCCGCCGACTCCGAACCCAAACTAATGCTTTTCTTTTGAGTTTTGAGTCGATGTTTAACCGAATGAGACTCAAAACGAGGTGGATTTATTGATTAAATCCACTGTTTTGGAACTTTTCAATATGGTTTTAGTGTTTTGTGAAAGATAATAAGATGATTAAGATTGGGATGAACTTTAGATGGAAAGAAAAGAGAATAAAAAATCTGTCATTTTTTAGATTTTTTGTCGAGTGATAAAGATAGGATTAGAATAGATGAAGAGATTGGCATGATGATTTAAGTGGAGTTATGAAGAGCCTAAACAAAAGAGGGTGAATGATGATAAAAAGAGATGAAGATGGTGAGGAACCCTAAAATGAGAGAGATGAATGAGAGGATTTTGAGAATTTCTTTTCATTTTGTTTTTATCGTAGGCCCTCCACTTTCTCTAAAATTTTTTTGATTTTATACCACTAGGATGCCACATGTCATCCTCTCATCCAAGTGGTCCTCCTCTTGTCTAAAATAACATCTTCTTTGTCCCCTAATTCTTATCCCAAAATTCTAATTTGATCTCTTCTAAAAATAAATCCTTTTCTCATTTATTTATTTTTTGTCCCACTTAATCTTAATTCAATTAATTATTTATAGTGAAAAGAAGTGAAAAGGGGTTATATTGATGGGCTATGGGTATGTGGGTTTGGGCCCAAAAGGGGCTTAGGCCCACATGCCCATGGTTGGATTTGTTTAACTCAAACTTAAACTCAATCGAAAATTCTTGATTTGGGTTCTTCGCGACGCGGAACCGGAGCCTTCAGACTTCTTTTAATCAACTCGAGCGAATATCGAAATGAGAGAAAGTAATCGATGAATATCGGTTTTATCATTGTCTTGGGATAAAAATCTTGGTGCTCACAATAGGGCTTCCATTAAACCGGCACACATCCATTTCGCACATCAAATAAGTAAAGGCTTAAGTAAATTAACAAAATGCATGAAAGATGCATGACTTAGAATTTCTTGGTCAAAACATCATAAAAACAAAGTTTTTTGTGTAATAATGATAAATGAGATAAAATGGTAAATAAATGAAAATATTTTTATTATTTTAATGCAAAGGGGTAAAAAACGTCAAATTTATAAAAAAGAGGAAAAAGAGGGAGTCGGGAAAAATTTCCAGACCCTAGGCCAAAGTCGGGCCCGAGGAGGCCCAATGGGGCTTGCTGGGCGGCTGGTAGCTGCTGGCAGCTACTACCTTGGCGAGCTGCTAGCACCTTGTGGGCTGCTGGCCAACTGTTGGCGCTCTACAGGCTGCAGCCTGTGGCTGATGGCGCCCTACGGGCTACCAACAGACCAGAAATTTATTTTTTTTTTCAAAACTGTCTTATCGATTTTTAGTTGCTAAACCCAAAGTGTAAACACACTTGTCTTAGCTCATTTTAGTCTAGTTCTTGATTTTTTGTCTAGAAAATATTGGGACTAAACCTAGAACATACAAGAATGAAACATAAATATGCTAAATGGAATAATAACAAAGTTTTTAGGCTCAGGATTACCTTTTTGCTGAATATCCACAAGTTGAGTGCTAAGAAAATCCGAGTGTGCTCTTGTTGCTCCCGATGAGACCCGAAACGAATATTCCTTTCCGAGCTTAAAATGATGTAAACCCCCAGAGTTCAAAGCAAGTAGATTTGGTCTTGGATGTCTTTTTTTTAAATTATTTTGGAGTTGTGGTTTTATTTTTTTTATGGAAGAGATGAAGTGGCAGAACAAGGATGATGATGACGATCAAGGTTTTAAAAGATGAAGAAGATGAGCATGTGTGTTGAAGATGAGTCAAAAGTTTTTTTCATTCTTCTTTTTCTCTTTTTTTGCCAAAACATGGGATCCCTTGAAAATGCAACCCAAAAGTCATTTTTATGTCATCTTTTCCTCAACTAACCCAACAACTTCTCCTTGAATTAAGGAGGGCCAATTGATCTTTGTTTTTATCAACTTGCCACCTTTATGTTGGTGTGTCCTAGTCCGTAGACATAGATTCTTTTGTTTATTATACATTCAGTAGTTTACTTTATATTGTATACATTAAGTGTTATGAAATAAAGGCATTAATCTATTTGATTATATCTTATGCTAGATGATAAATAGAATATCCATTGGTTGTTAATCATAAACTTTTGGTCCCAGGTTTGTTCTAGGTCATGGGAATGAATAAAACGATAAACTTGTGCATAGGTTGATTATGAGGTAATCAAGGATGCGGGTAGATGTGGACCCCACGTGGTACTGGAGAGATCCATACAGGAAACACTACATGGTAAAGTTGTCAATGCTGTGTTTCTTGGGTAGGGCTTGTTTATCCTTAGACCTGAGAGCATTTCATCACTGCATTGAATCTCGTACACTTTGACATACACCAAACGTATCTATAACAGGATGCAAATACGGGTATGATTGGGGTGTGCCAGTGAACATGTTAGTAATGATAATGTGTCGATGGAATTACCACTCAGTTACGACTGAGATGATATCACTGGTCACTTGATGGATTAGGATTGAGAGTGTGCAGTCGTACCCAAATTAGTTGGGTACTCATTTTCCTCGGGAATCTAATCTAGATCAAGGAAGATTTAGTAGTGTGGGATGACGATTCCATGCCCCTTACTATACACATATCTTTGGATGATCAGTTCGTAAAGGATAACACAAGTTAACAGCTACCAGGACGGTCAATCTCTATTTGAGATACTGCTAGCTGTCTTAATTGGGGGTTATTGTACGTTTGCTGGAACCCACTAATAGTTTACAGGATTTAGTTCTGCTGCCAACATAAAGACAGTCTCACAAGGATCTTACGCAAAGGAATACTGGCTGTGAATAATTTAGTCTATTTGGCCTGATCGATATTAATTAAATATATATAAATTGCAGAAATCATATTTGATTTAATAAATGGTAAATTGAATCTAAATTATTTAATTAGTAGATTCGCATGTGGTAATCAAATTAATTGATAATTAATTAAGTTACACATGGTGAATGATTTAACTAAATAAATTACATATAATTTTAATTAAATTAATTTATTATGAATGGTATTTAATTAATTATATGTGTAATTAAAATTAATTGGATTTTGTATAAGTTTAATTATGTAATTGACATATTTTAATTAAATAAATTTATATTTTAAATTAATTAATCAATTTGCCAATTCGGTGAAATTGAATAATTAAAATATAATGTATGGATTTAATTTAAATATATGCGGAATAATTATTTTGATTTCGTGAATTTTTAATTGGACCGATCAAAATACCTGGACTGTAGGAAGGGCCCATGGTTTGCGTTTTTACCATTCCAAAATTAGGGCTTCCTCAGTCAGTATATAAGCTCAATTTTATAGCAGAAAAAAACCCTAGCCCCATTATTCGAGTTTTTTGAAAAAGAGAGGTAGAGAGGAGAGAATTTCTTCTGGTCTTTCGGCTCACCTCCGCATCAGTTCATCGATCAGATCGGACTCTGCTAGCACGGATTCACTACCCAGAGTATTCCTCACATTACTCTGTGGTTGAATTGAAAGAGATTCAGCAGTACTCTTTAGAGATTTAGGTAACCCTAAACCTCTCTTTTAGTTTCAGGAACCCTAATGATTCCAATTAATAGGTTAGGAATCAAATTTGACGAAATTTACCAAGTGGTCTCCTGGGGATTGGATCTGAAAAATATAAAAGGGCTTCCGCTGCACCGATTAATTTTTTGTGCCCTCCACCGGTCCCCAACATTAGTTACCATAACCTCTGAGCTGGAAAAAAAGTTCATGGAGAAACATGCCTATGTGATCATGGATACACTTAAGAAGATGTATCAAGATCTGGCTAGGCAAGAGAGGTACTTGACAGTAAAGACATTATGCTCTTGCAAAATGGTTGTTGGGTGATCTATAAATGCTCATGTACTCAAGATGAAAGGGTATGTGGATATACTTGCCCGACTTAGCATACCTGTTACACAAGAGCTTGCTGTGGACATCATTATTGGTTCCCTTCCTGTTTCTTTTGATCATTTCATCATGAACTATAATATGCAAGGGATGGAGAAGAAAGTTTCAGAGCTTCAAGGAATGTTGAAGCTTACGGAGCATGATAAGTCTGCTTCAGACCTTATATTCCGGGCCTTATGGAATCCTGATTAGAGATAATTTGACTGAATTTTTAGCATTCTTGTGTCGTTTTGTGAGTGTTTTTATGTTTTTGTTTAGTTTAGATTTTGTTTATAGTATTACGTGTTTTTATGTTATTTCTGTCCGTTTTTAGATCCGAGGTCACTAGGGCCAAGGATATGTATGTTTTTCTGATCTGTCTGTCGAGCTATTGTGTCAGGAGTTGAAGACCGATGAAGATAAGGCGTACTTAGGAGATAGATCTTTGGAGCTAATGTTGACAAGGAAGGAAGTTGAGTTCGGAGATGGTGTCTAAAGGAAAGCTGTAGTTCGTGATTCAAGCTTTCCAACGAATCTAAGATCGCGCAAATCGGAGGTCGGATGCCAAAGTTATGACCGAAACAAGTTCAACACGTAATTGAACTCGTCGT
>CAOJCR016535741.1:0-12481 GCA_948330485.1 Euphorbia neoarborescens
CATGCACTCAATTAATATCAATAAACATTCAAAGCCTAATCTAAATATCAAGATCAATCGATAAGTATGAAACGGTTAATAATAAATACAATCACAAGTACTATCTAAGCAGTTCCAACTTATACTGAAAACGAAGATTGAGAGAGCAAATCTGATCAAACTCGCTATCGAGTAGTGTGGATCCTGGCTTCGGCACGACACAAGCAAAGGTGAACCTCGATAAGAAGATTGGCGAACTTACGTACGCAACCACCCGCACAAGGGGAAAAGAACTTGCAAATTAAAATTTCGTTTGAATTGAAAGAAATCAGAATACAAAGGTAGAAAGCAAGAACTAGGGTTCTTGGCTTTAGTCAATAGGCAAAAGATACATAAAACAACATATAACCAACTATTTATAGGTTCCACAAACAAAAGAAAGCAAAACAAATTCGAAACCCTAAAAATAAGGTCAACACGCTGTGTCACAAGACCAACACACCGTGTTAACTAATAAAACACGTCGAGTTACTCCAACTCGCCGACGTGTCGCAATCTGCCCTATCGATGTGTGAATTTTTCTCCTCAACACGACGTGTTCAGGGGCAACACGCCGTGTTCTTCTAGCCATATTCGAGCCATCTGTTTTCTTTTGGAACACGTCGTGTTATAGATGTCAATACACCGTGTTATTCACTTTTCCAACTTCTTTCTTTGATAACTTGAGCATCCGACCTCTGTTTTGCGCGATCTTGGATCCGGTGGAAAGCTTGAATCACGAATTACATTTTTCCTTTAGAGACCATCTCCAGACTCAGCTTGCTTCCTTGTCAAAATTAGCTACAAAGATCTTATCCCAAGCACGCCTTAACATCATCGGTCTTCAACTTCCTGAAACCAAAGGCTCACAGACGTATCAGAAAACATAACTATCCTCGATCCTAGTGACCTCGGATTTAAAAACGGACAGAAATAATAGAAAAACACGAAAATTATATACAAACATAAAATAAACAAAAACACGAAAACATAAACAAAACGATACTAGAATACCAGAAATCCAGTCAAACTATCCATAATCAAGGTTCCATAAGGTTCAGAATATAAGGTCTAAAGCGACCTTATCACTACTCAGCCACAGGGATTTCTACCACCATATGGGATATCCAATTTGTTGCCGATTCCTCCACCACAGTCCATAATAGGAGGCAGTCTACCTAGAATAGGGATAAATCACCCTGTTCCAGTGATACCGAATCCCGCTATAGATGGAAGAGCAAAATTTCTATTGGACTTGCTGAAAGCCAACTTTCTCGCTGGTGAGGGAGGAAAATTTATGTTCGAATGATTAAAGTCCATCCTGAGCGAGCTTGCGGTGTCCTTCCAATCGCCTCTGCTCAATATTGGAGATCCTCCTTTATCAAAAAGAAGTGTGGAAACTATTCATAATGGCAAATTCTCGCCACCACAGTTGCCCATTTAAAGCGGGAAAGCAGATCTAGTCATTCATTTGAGGAGATATATCAGTCTAATTAATGTAGCGAATGCTGATGAGATCTTACTATGCAAAATGTTTTCATCGACTCTCGATGTTCTGGTGCGCTATTGGTATGATTCCTTACCATCGAGTTCCATGACAACTTGGAGGAATTAAAGAAACAGTTCGTGGCAAAATTTATAGGATCCATCCCTACAAATACGGTAACTCGCATCCTCAATGAAGTCATACAGAGATCTGGAGAAACGCTCAGAAGTTTTATCGACCGGATAAACAATGCCTGTGTAAGCATTAAAAATGTGGAAACCAATATCGCTTGTGAAGCTATAATGAGAAATACAACCAACAAGAGGCCATCTAGCCTCACAGAAACCCCACAACCCGGTACAATTGATGACCATTTATAAAGACTGCATAGAAGTTGATAAGGCATAGGCTTTTTGTTCGGATTGAATCCCGAGGAATAGAGAATTTGAGAACTTGAGAAGAGACAAACGAGGGCGTGATAGGGAAAGAGACGGTAGGAGAAGAGACTTTGCTAAAAATGAAAGGGATCGAATTCATTTCACCCCCCTGAATGTGTCCTTGAGTGAAGTGCTAGTGGCAATAATGGAGAAGGGACTCAACAAAGATATCACATATCCGGAGATCCTGAAAGGAGTAACCTTGGACCCAGATAGGGGTCTCTATTACCTGTTCCACTGGGCTAGAGGACATCGAACAAATGATTATAGATCCCTAGCAGAAGAGATCGAAAAACTTATTAAAAGAGGCAAATTGACCAAGTCCATAGATAATCAGGAGAATGATAAAGAAGACTCTAAAGCCGATCAAGAAAATGATAAACCAGCAAAAGCTAAAAAGGAGCGCTCTGGTAAAAAGCATCCCAGAGGGGTTATTATAGTCATAGCGGGAGGACCGAGCATGGAACATTGACCCAAAAGGGCAAAGATGACTCCAGTACAAAAGAAAGGTAACACTGACCTTAATGAATCTTTCTCAAAAATTGCTAACGTGAATTCAGGGCATACAGATGCGTTGGTGATAGAAGTTGAGCTAGAGAATATGTGGTGAAAAGAGTAATGGTGGATACCGGAAGTACAGTCAATCTGATTAACAAGCACATGATTAGCAAGTTGAAGGTCTCAGAAGAAAGGATTCAGCCCGCTTATGTCCCGGTGGTTGAACTGGGGGAGTTCCTATCCCATTAATAGGCTAGATATTGCTTTGGATGGTGGAAAGAGATGACGAGTACACATACAAGTCAGAGGAGTTGTTCCTGATTGTTGACACAAAGTTGGCATACGATGTTATTCTGGGGAGACCGTTCTTAGTGGCATCCGAAGCAGTTATATCTTGTAGACACTTAGTGGTACAAATCCCCACTTCGAAGAGAGTTACATTCTGTCAAGGGAACAAACAGGCAACACAAAAGACATACTTGGCTTCGCTAAGAAACGAAGAAGAAATAAAAGAGGAAGAGGAATTTCACGAAGGCACTGAGCCAGTGGATGAGATAGAGACATTACCTATTATGAAAGGAAAGATGATTAACGTCAGCAAGGATCTGAGTGAGCAGATAAAGAGAATGATTCTAGATGTGCTGGCTGACGAGCAAAAAATATTTGCTTGGAATTGATGACTTAGAAGGGGTTCCCGGAGAAATAATCAAACACAGCTTAAATGTAGATCCCAAAGCCAAAGCGGTGGTATAGAAGAAAAGAAGGCACGCTCTAGACAGGCAGAAAGCTATCAAAAAGGAAGTAGCCCAGTTGTTAAAAGCTGGACATATCCTGCCAGTTCACTACACTGATTGGTTAGCTAATGTGGAATTAGTTAAAAAGCCCAATGGATCAGATAGAATGTGTGTTGATTTTACATATCTGAATAAGGCTTGCTCGAAGGACTATAACCCCATACCGAGCATCGATCAGCTTATAGATGCCACAATCGGACACAAGATATACTTGGTGTTAGATGCAAAAGATGGGTATCACCAAATCTCTATGGACCTGAATGATGAAGAAAATACCTCCTTTATCACCCATGAGGGTACTTACTGCTATACAAAGGTGCCATTCGGACTCAAGAATGCAGGAGAAACTTCTCAGAGGATAGTGAATAGCATGTTCAAGAAGCAGATAGGAAAAACAATAGAAGTATATGTGGATGATATGGTTGTCAAGAGCCACACAGAAGAGGAACATGCAAGTCACATCTTGGAGGTGTTCAAACTTGTAGGATTAAAAACTCAAGCTTAACCCAGAGAAGTGTATTTTTGAAGTCCAAGGTGGGAAGTTCTTAGGGTTTATGGTTTCGCAAAGGGAAGTTAAGGCTAACCCGGTCAAAATCCCGGCCATCACAAATATGACCCCTCTAAAAAACTTGAAGGAACCAACAGAGGCTTAATGGGCGCATTAATGCCCTAGGAAGATTTATTTCATTCTCAGCCAGGTGGTGTCTACCTTTCTATAAGGCGACTAAGAAGAAACCAGGCTTCAAGTGGGATGAAGAATGTCAGAAGGCGTTTGATGATCTGAAGCATTTTCTATCTTCTCCTCCTCTGCTCAGCAAACTGAAAGAAGGAGATAGCTTATTCATTTATCCGGCGGCAACTGAAGAAGTCGTGGGGGCAATTCTAATCCGATAAGAGGGAATGCAACAATTCCCTGTCTATTATGTTAGCAGAGTTTTAAAGGATGCTGAATTAAGATATCCCCAGATCGAGAAGCTGGCTCTAACCCTGATATTTGCAGCCATACGTCTACAACCATATTTCCAGATGCATACCATCATTATCCGAAAAAATCTACTCTTGAAGAAAGTGCTACAGAGGCCTAACACGACTGGAAGACTAGCAGAATGGGCAATAAAGCTAGGAGAATTTGCCATCCGGTACGAACCCAGGATCGTAATTAAAGCTCAGGCACTGGTACATTTCTTTATAGAATTTGTTGGACTAGAATCGGAACCAATAGTGCGAGCAGAAAGGTAGGAAGTATACATTGATGGAGCATCCCCCGCAGAATGTGATGGCGTTGGAGTCATCATAAAAGGGCCTGATAAACTCAAATTCCAATACACTGTAAAGCTTGCTTTCCCTGTGACTAACAATGTTGCACAGTATATGGCTTTTATCAAAGGATTGCATTTAATCCGGGAAATTAGTCCAGATAGGGTGTGATCTAAAGTGATTCCAGACTCGTAAGAGGGAAAATCAACAAAAGTTTTCAAGTGAAAGATGAGTCCATGGAAAGATATTTCTCCAAGGTAAAAAGTTTGTTGACCGAATTAGAATCCAAAGGCATACTATGGCAAGTTGAGAACATTTCCCGGGGAGCAGAATAAAGAAGTCGATAAGCTAGTGAAGGCACCTGCACACTTAGAAGATTGGAGGATGCTTACTTGTCTATTTGATAAACAAGATAATCCCTCCATTGTTGAAGAAGAATCTTTGGTGGCTAAGAAAGACACGAAAGATTGGAGAACGCCTATCTGTAACTACCTGAAAGCAGGAGATTTATCGAAGGATGAATTGGAAGCCAACTGAATAGTGAGAAGAGCAGCCTGATATGTCCTCATGGGGAATGAATTGATGGGAAAGTCCTTTGCTCAACCTTGGTTAAGGTGCATCTCAGAGGAAGAAGGCCAATATGTTTTACAGGAAATGCATGAAGGCATATGTAGAGCGTATCAAGGAGCTTCTACTTTAGTGAAAAGAGCCTGACCGGTTGAATTTTTTTTGGCAAGCATGGAGAAAGATTCCATCGAATACATAAAAAAAATGCCAGCCATGCCGGCTCAATGCCCTGAGGAGTCATTTGCCAGCTGTCCAGCAGAAACCTATTCATGCTATATGGTCATTCCACACCTGGGGCATTAACTTTGCTGGTCCCATTCTCAAAGCCAGCCGACAGAGAAAATATATCATTGTAGCGGTGGACCATTTCACCAAATGGGTAGAGGTAGAAGCCTTAATCACCATCACCCTAGAAAGGGTCATTTCCTCTGTTGAAGATTAGATTGTGACCAGATTCGGCATCCCGCATAAGATCATAACAGACAATGGGACTCAATTTACATCCAAAAAGTTCCAACAGTTCTGCCAAAATTTGAAGATAGAACATAGATGTTCTTCTGTGGCTCATCCTCAAAGCAATGAGAAAATAGAAGTAACCAATAGAACCATAGAAGATGGACTGCGAAAGAGGCTAGCAAAGCATAAAGGATCCTGACCAGATCACCTCAACTATGTCTTATGGATATACCAAACTACTCCAAGAATGGCTATGGGAGAAACCCCTTTTGCCCTGACATATGGAGTGGAAGCAGTTATTCCGGCTGAGATAGGTTCCCTGAGCAAAAGAGTAATCCATTACTCGACCGAAGAAAATGAGCTCAGCCTCAGGAACAAGTTAGACTCCCTAGAAGAGAAATGTGAAAGGCATACATTTTGATGGCAGTATATAAAAGCCACATCGCCAGATACCATGATAGGAGAGTTCGGGAAGTCTAACTCAAAAGGGGAGATCTTATCTTAAAAGACTCAAGTGCATCTCAAAGAGGCAAGGGAAAAGGCAAGATAGGAACGAATTGGGAAGGCCCCTATGTGGTCAAAAGCATAGTGGGACCAGCAACTTATCGACTCCAGCAGCTCAGTAGAAAGGATGTTCCTCGTACATGGAATATTGCAAATCATAAGAAGTATTACTTAGCAGAGTGATAGGGTCCAAAATTGCTGCACTCTTTTTCCCTTGCTAATGGTTTTTCCCAATGGGTTTTCCCTAGCTAGGTTTTTAACAAGGCAAGCAATCCCGAGTCATATAACTGTAACCACTCCAAAAGAGGGAAATCAAATTATCAATAAAGAGCTTCAATGTGAATATTTGTGTTTCAATTACAATCCAAAAATTCAATATGGACCTAGATGTCGAGTCTTTAAGGAGGCTAAGACGCAGAGTCCCCTAAATTAAAAATGGACCTAGAGATTGAGTCCCTAAGGAGGACAGGATGCGGAGTCCCAAAAATTCAAAATGGACCTAGATATCGAGTCTCTAAGAAGGCCAAGATGCAGAGTCTCAAAAATTCAATATGGACCTAGATGTCGAGTCTCTAAGGAGGCCAAAACGTGGAGTCCTAAAAATTCAAAATGGATCTAGATGCCGAGTCTCTAAGGCGGCCAAGACGCATCCCAAAAATTCAATATGGATCTAGATGCCGAGTCTCTAAGGAGGCCATGATACGGAGTCCCAAAATTTCATTAAGGACTAAGATGTCGAGTCTCTTATGAGGCCAAGAAGCGGAGTCCCAAAAATTCATTAAGGACCTAGATGCCAAGCCTCACATGAGGCCAAAATACGGAGCATAAAGGACCTAGATACCAAGTTCCGAAGGGATCAAGATGCAAAGTCTAATTTTGTTATGGGTGTATATACTGTGTCCCGAGTATATGTCAATGTAAAACCCAAAATCAATTGCTTAATCAATTGCAAAAGTCAACACAGAGACTAAAACATCGAATCCCTAATATACGGGATCGGAATACTACACCTAGCCCTGATAACAGAAAAAGTTATGAGGGGAAATTAGAAACTAAACTGGAGATTAAAGAAAAACGAGGCCAAAATAAGATAAAAAAACGATATATGGAAAATTCGTAAGAGGAGCATTCAAGTAATACAAAATTCCCCCAAAAATGAGGCCTTGATCGACTAAGTATGAATACATCAATTTACAGAAGGATCATTTTCCCCTACATCCGGGACATCCCTGGTCTTTTTATTCATCTTCTCGGTTATCCAAAAAAGCATCCACCTCCACAGTGGTAGGAAATGTTACTTCAATCGAGGGCTAGTCAGGTGATATCTCCAGATAAGCTTTGTGAATCTTATTTGCCTATGTTTTGGCAAAAGCCATATACCTATCTGCAGCTTCCTCTGCTGCTCGCTTAGTGGCATCCTTCTCAAATTGCACTTGAGCTTTTTCTTCTTCAAGAGCCATTTTTAATGACTCATTCTCTTTGACGGTCGCTTCCACTTCAGCTTTAGGCCGAGCATTCTTGTCATCTCATAAAGAGGCGGACCCCTCAGATGAGAAATTTCCTCTTGAAGAGCCTTCTGAGCAGCCTCGTGGTTGGCTTTATTGGATTCCAAGCAATCCAGCCTTCCTAATAGCTCAGCAATTGTAGATAAAGACTGCATAGAAATTAAAATTAAATGTCAGGAAAAAAATGTAAGGGAGAAACAATGAATAAAAGTGCTTACCAAGGAAGCATGTCTGAAGGCATTGAGAGTTATATCCTTGGGAGTGCATCTCCCTAACTTGACTTGGTCACCGAGTAAAAGAACATTAGCCACCAAATCTACCAATTCCTCGGGCTACATTACGCAGACATTCAGCCCATGTTGGCTTTTCCAATATTCGGCCAAGGATGGGGTAATTACAGAAGGACCCGCATCCTGCACGAAGCATTGGTAGTTAATGAATGTATAAGAGGTGCATACATTACATTGATATTATCATACCTCGATTACTTGCTTCCTTTTATATGGAGAAGGAGTGGCTTCTACAGTCTGATCATCAATTAGTATGGGAGACGAACGAGTTTGGGAATGCCTGGAGTCAACGCGAGGCATCTCCATGTGAGTGTCTGGGCATACCAATCCCTTCGTATTTCTAGGAGCTGCACGGTACAGTAGTATGGAGTCAAATTTGGAAGCCATATGGGGTGAGCTGAAAATAATCAAACGAAGAAGGTTAGTACCTATATCCATCTTGAATCCGGGCTCGGTATATATAAGTAGTCGGGTGTCAGGATCTTTTTCCACCAAGGGGGTGTCATGATAGAAACAAAGAATGGCCTCGGCATAAGCCCATATATGAGATTCAATGGAGGCTAGTTTCTTCACCCCGAGGGTTATTACTACAAGCCATAGACCCACTTCAACGATTTTCATTCGGGTTATTGCATTCAGTGGGAAATTTTTGGTCTTCAGTGGTCTCTTAGAGGCGGATATAGAACCAGAACTCCTTGAAATGTTTCAAAGAGGATGCTCGGTTCTTAAAATGATGCCATTGTTTTTGGGCTTTTTTAAAAGATACGAACTCCTTGTGTGGACGGCTAAGGGGTGTCAACAAAAGCCGAGTCATTTCTCTATCAAGCGATAAGCCTAGATTCCGGTAAAGCCAAAATTCACCTACTATATCAGCCTAAGCATTGGGATGTAGATGGGCTGGACATAGATCGAAGGCAGATATGATTTGAGCAAAGTCAGCTGTCAGTGGGTAATGAAAGCTGTTATCGATCTGATGTAAGTAAATAGAGAAATAGCCAGGAGGAGGATGAGTAGCTCGGTCTGATTGGTTAAGAAGTAAAATGTCTATATCATTTATCCAAGAGTACATTTTATGATATGCTCGAATATGATCTGGATGGATCTCTGAAGTCATATCCTTCGCCCTAGCAGTAGTCGATTCTATTCTTTTGCGAGGCCCAGCCCTGACAGTGGGAATAACTAACCTAAAACCACTATTAGGGGAAGGTGGATTAGACATAACTGGCTGAAGAAATCACGGATTAGATAGGGGACCACTAACGGAAGAAAAGGAAATATTAGGTGAAGTATCTCCTGAATAAGTGGAGCTAAGTTCGAAAGCGTCTATGTACTAATCTAGATTGTCTAAAATGGAAGGCCTATTATCGGGAAGCATAGCCCATGGATAACTTTTTATAGCAAAAAAGCAACAACTAAATCGCCAGAATATAGTTTGCAGACAAGAGAGCAACAACTAAATCGTAAGAATATAGTTTGCAGACAAGAGAGCAACAAAACATTTCTAGAATAGAAGTAAATTTTGACGAAGTGAAAATGATTTCAGAGGACCGTACCTGGACAGAGTTAATAGGAATAGCGATGAGAACCTTTAAGGAAGAAAAGAAAACGCAAAAATGAGACTTGTAGAAGTAGAAGAAAGATTAAAGTGAAGCTAAGAAACAGTTTATAAAGAGAAGAAAATAGGGTGATGAAACGGCAGCTAGGGTTAATGATGGCCTAAACTGGTACGTAGAGAACGAATATAGGAAGATGCGATGATCGAGAAACGACGTCATAAATGTTCAGATTTCAAAAAGATGTGGAAAAGATCATACGACTGTTCATATGGCTGGTCAGTGTTCGTCAAGGAAACCGGATCGACCTGAAAAGGTCTCAATACACTTGGAGGGACTACCAATGACAATCAGTGGCATTTTTTTCGGAGTCAACGATGTAGAAGATATGACCGAATAATGTTTAAAGGTAAATATCAGATCAAGGTTATTTGCCCTCGATTTATAAAAGATCGGAATGACCGGATAACTGGATCAATATTGCCGGATCAGCCTTAGTGTAGCAAAAGAATCAGGTCAGTGAAGCATCAAGAGCCGAATTAGCTTATACACCAATACCGTATAGAGCTAATTCGGCCACAAGTGCGCTGATTAAGCAATTATCTCTTAATCAGGAGCTACCTCTGAAAAGGAAATATATTCCTATTTAGATTATGACTCTTCAATCACATTCCTAATTAAACTCTAAGTATGAATGCCTATATAAAGGGTACGAAGCCTTCAATAAAGGATACATTTTACTATTTTTACTGTTACTCTGCCAAATTGTTTACTCAAATACCATTACTGACTTAAGCATCGGAGGGTTCTTCACCAGAACCACAGGTGTCACTTGTTTTTTGTTCTTCTCAGGTTTTCTAATGAGTCAATATAGAGTTTGATGGGCAGCTATTTTAACGAAGAATATTATTAACCATTCATTTTTACCACTTATAAAAGAAAAAAAGAATTTGCTTTTTTTCAAAAGATATACATTTGTATATACTTTTAAACTATTTGTTCCGTTTATATTTTTTCATTTATGCATGGGTATACTATACCGATATTTTTATACACTGGTTTATAGGGTATAAAATTACTATAATGAAAATATAAAAAAATACCATTGATAACTCCAATATAAGTTTCAAAATTTTATGTGGCTATATTTCGTTTGTACTCTGTTTATAGCATAGTGAGACCTCGTTTCCACGTAAGAAAAACTAGGGGGTGTGTGGAATCAAATCCAAACTGAAAATCGAATCGAAATAAAACAAATCGAACCAAAGTGAAACTTATTTGGTTTGGATTTTTAAAATTACTAGAGTTTGGTTTCGGTTCAGTTTTTTTTCTTCTGAAAATCGAACAAATCGAATCGAATTTGATATTTTTATCCCAAATTAATTTTATATCAGATATAGGAAGGAATAAGGATAAGATTTTTTGTCATTTTAAAAATTGAAACTGAAAGTCGGGGAGAGCACAACATACATACACAATATACACATACAACAGACAGCAGACATGCAACACAGCATACAGCAGAACAAGAAATCATAACAAAGAATTGACTTACGGTTTCTATTAGCGCAGCGGAAACATCTTTATTCTGATCTTTGCTATCTGATTCTCCTAGATCTATACGAGTGCGGCTTCGGATCGTCCTGGTTGCCTTTCCTATATGTATTCAAGGGAATATGGAGTACGGACATAAATTTGCAGGTTCTTCCGACGAATGGATAGAGATATTGTTTCGAAGAGATCTCGATACGGAATCGAGATCTTACAGAAAGAAACTAGAGAGATATAGAGAAGGGAAAATAGAAAGGCGAACTGTCGATCTTGCAAACTATCTCTCTGGCCCATCCACGGTCTCGTCCCCTCTCTGACGAACATATCGTGCCCTCTCTCTTTCTCGTCACTCTCTCTCGCGCATCATGGAAGTTAATGGTTCCTCTATTTATAGAGGAATTCCATAACTTCCATGTAACTTCCCATTCAGACCAAATAACACGTTTGGTCCCTGTAACTTTTAAGTTTTTACATTTTTGTCCCAATCCAATCCTAATTGTCATGGGCATACCAAAAACCAACATCTCCAACTCACACATGACTAGACACACTTTCATTGCGATTAAACTTATCTCTATCATTCTTATCCGGCGAACCCGTACGACCAGTCGATGATAAGGTTTGGAAACCATTTCTGGCTTAACGTCACTTCTCCCTAGTACATTTTTCATGATCACCAGTTTTCGACTAACTTTCAATCTCATGAAAACTTTCATACACACCACATACTTTTTCACGAAGAAAAGAGTACCAAGCTTGAGTGTCGCATGACTGACAAGTGATATATTCTGAAAATGACTTTCTCTCTGTAAACAACCCTCCAGCTTATACCTGATGTTTATCCAAAAGGTTACCTATTGCCCGTTCATTGCTAACGTGGCCTGGTTTCGAAATCCAATCAAAACAAACAAACAGATATACCCTTCTTGTTGTCTACAAGAGTAATAAGGGTGAACTTGAAACTTTAGTTTCATTTGGGTCTCACAATAAGAAAGTTTAGATCAATTTCTATCTTTCCATCCCTTGGCCGCGTTTACACATATTACAAAAATATGTCATAGCGTTTGATCCACGTAGGACGTATGTCTTATTAACACTATACGAAAGCATTCAGCCTCTAAATGTGACTCACACATTCTTGCCTTTAGTCCACAACTAAGCCTTTTACAGACCTTTAGTCCACAACTAAGCCTTTTACATGACAGCTTTCGGTTAAACGAAATTATGATATTTCATATATCATACTCCATATATGGAGTTTCTTACATCTCCATATTTACGTTTACCTATGACGACACAGTTTATAGCAAAAGATTCATCTATGTGAGTAGATACATTTCGTTGACATACTGAACTATACTTAATAGCTCTAAGTGTATCGCTTAAATAGTAATTAAAATTTTGAACGTGAATAACTCATATTCGATTCACATAGAATTTCACATTTCACACAGAAAATTATAACAGTTTAAAAAAAATGTTCTTCCAACGGACGAAGATCAAATTCCATAATGTGTTACTAAAGACATTTGAAGCCACTGGCTTCGTTAGATAATATCATTTCT
>CAOJCR016536498.1:0-10061 GCA_948330485.1 Euphorbia neoarborescens
CATAGTTTTGGTATTCTGCCATCATTATCTAAGTAGATGATATTTGACTATACATACGCTCTATATGGGTTTTAGTGCACACTTTTTAATGACAGTACGTCTCATGGGTTGTCCCCACTTTTATATCAAGTCTAGTAGACAAGTTCAGCATACACATGTATCCAAAGATTAGTCAACTATATCATATATGCATCTTAAGTGTCAAACATATATATATCATTGCACTAACCCATGTCTGTAAACATGTGTATGTCTCATGTGTGCATCATAGCATACACCATTTGAATACCATTACATTAATTGTTTCCTACAACCATACATTGATATCATGTGTTGTATCTTATTACTCCATGCTCATTTATAATCTTATAAATCTATTTGTTGGAGAACGAAAGATCCCACATTCAACCAAAACACTTCATATAATTATTAGGAAACACCAATCTAATTTTGTAAGGGTTCATATAGTTCCCAAGTCATATTACATTTCATATCGATAAAGGTTACAAATGATGAACCCTAAGTCACATTTCATGTTGGATAGAGCCCATTCTAGCACCGATAAA
This sequence comes from Euphorbia neoarborescens, assembly GCA_948330485.1. Lineage (NCBI taxonomy): Eukaryota > Viridiplantae > Streptophyta > Magnoliopsida > Malpighiales > Euphorbiaceae > Euphorbia > Euphorbia neoarborescens. The sequence goes on from CAOJCR016536498.1 coordinate 567, forward strand.
TGGTTACGAATGATAAACCCTAAGTTACATTTCATGGGCAGAGCCCATTCCAGCATTGACAAAGGGTTAAAAACTACAGACCCTAAGTCACATTTCATTTTGGGCATATCCCATTCCAGCACCGATAAAGAGTTATAAATGATAAACCCAAAGTCACATTTCATATTGGGAATAGCCTATTTGATTTCAATGGGTTCCAACAGAGTTCCCAGAGTCGTATCACACTTTTAGGTAGAGAGCCTATTTCATTTTGAGAAGGGTTCCAACAACGTTCTTTAGAAAAATTCTATTTTAGCCTAAACCCATATCACATTTATAAGGGTTCCTTTAGTTCCCGAATTATATCACATCACACTTTTAGGCAAAGCCTATTTCATTTTGACATGGGATCCTCCTTGGCTCCTAAGTTACATCTCTTTTAAATGGAGCCCGTACATTTTAGTAAGAGTGACTTTGGTTTCCGAGCCACATATCATTATTTTGAGCACAACCCATTTCATTTTGATAAGGGTTCCTCCTTGGTTCCCGAGTCACATATCATTATTTTAGGCAGAGCTCATTTCATTTTGTTAGGGGTTCCACTTTGGTTCCCGAATTGTATATCATTACTTTAGGCAAGGCCTATTTCATTTTAACAAGGGTTCCCATAGTTCCCAAGTCATGTCTTATTTTGGGTAGAACCTATTTCATTTTGGTAAGGGTCCCATATTGGTTCCCATACCACCTATCATTGTTTAGGCAGAGTGTGTTTTGTTTTGATAAGGGTACCCAAGTCGTGTCTTATTTTGGGTTAATCCCAATTCCATTTTAACGATGTTATATTTTTTTAGCAGAGCCTATTTCATTTTACATCTTTGGGCTAGGCCATTTCCTTTTAACATATTTCATGACTTTAAGAAGAGCCCACCTCCGTTTACAACTTTGGGCAGAGCCCACTTCCTTTTCAAACATATTACATTTTTTGGTAGAGCCCACTCCTTTTTACACTTTTGGGTAGAGCCCATTTCCATTTACATTTTTTGGTAGAGCTTATTTCCTCTTTGGGTAAGGGATCTCATAGAATTCTTGACCGTATTTTAGGTAAGCATGCCACCAGATACTTTACCGAAGGCATTTGCCTCAGATATTGCCTTTATATTTTTAGAGTCCTATTCCACCAAGGCTGGGAACTTAATGCCCCAGAATTGTGTTAGGTGTTTCTCTTGTGATTGGTATACAAACTGAAGTGTACTGACGTGCCAAATAGACTTGGATCCCTCGAGTACCATGATAGATTTTTAGTGATATTTGGTTTTAGTAGGGATGCATGTAAGTCCCCACAATAAGGGTGGGCATTTGATAACAAATATGTGATTTGGGTGTTATCAGTGGTAAAACCCGCTGCATAGCTCCCTTCCCTAAACCAAAAACCATGTCACTTATATAAGTCCCCTTGAACATGAATTTAAATAAATCTATAAGGATAATACAAAGTGCGAGTGATGCCAAAATATAGATAAGGCCTCTTAGGTTATGTAGGGTTCTAAAGGAAATATCTAGAACCTAAAGGTGGGCTTGGTCGTCCTGAGGCCGATACTTAACCTATCCACCAATTTGTTCACACACTTAGGGATGTAAAGGTCGGCTAATACTGACACCAAATCATAAGTTGGGCTAAGCCCACTTTTATTTTGATAAGTGTTCTACTGTGTGCATATCTAAGCCATATCTCGAGTTCGAGCCCAATACATTTTTCAATAGATATCCTATCAGGCCTTGAATCCAAATGATATTTTTGGCTCAAAGCCACGATACTTTACGGTGAGGATTCCATTTTGTTCCTACACCCAATCATAAGTTAGGCTAAGCCCACTTTTCTTTCGGCAGGAGTTCCAATGCATCCCTATTTAAGCCATATCTTAGGTTCGAACACAATACAAGTTTCAATAAGGATCCAATCGACTTCCAATCCTAAACGATATTTTTGGCTTAAACTCACCGCACTTCATGGTGAGGATTCCACTATGTTCCTACACCCAATCATGAATTAAGGCAAGCCTACTCCTCTTTCAGTAAGGGCTCCACTACATCCCTATACACGCCACATCTTGGGTTCAAGCCCAATATAATTTTCAATAGGGATCCCATTGGGTTCCCAATCCAAATGATATGTTAGGCTCAAGCCCACCATATTTTACGGCGAGGGTTCCACTGTTGTACCAAATAACAAATTGGGCCAAGCCCACTTTTCTTTCTGTGAGGGTTCCACTGTATCCCTATATAATCCGCAGTTCAAGTTCAAGACCATTATAATATTATCTAGGGATCTCATTGGGCTCCCAATCCAAAGGATATTTTGGGTTTCTCTGAGATCTCTATTATTTTTTACATTAAAAAATCAACATTTAAAGTTGATAATACGATAAAATTTGATTTTTCTTACTTGTATGATGTCTTCCTTGATGATTGTGTGCATTCAATAATGCATTCATTTAATGTTTTTAACACTTAAAATGCATCATTATTTGAAATTAACCTAGGACTTTAAGCGAGTCCAGAATGGTACATCTATCGCTTAGCCTAAACCTTATGGAAAAAATAAAAAAATGATAAATAAAGAACAAAGAAATATAACAAAATGTGTTCAAGCGATCTTTTGTTATACAATGATGTACTCAAGGTCAACGGGAAATGAATCTAGAAAATTCATCGACTCTCACCAGTTAAGGTGGAAATTAGGATGCTTCGAGGTAGAATGCAATATTTATTGTGAAGCATATCGATGCAATCTAATAAGACATGATGATGAACTTCTACACAAAATGGCCCATACAAAAAGGCAAAATCAGTAAAGGGGATAGACTGGAAAAACTAGGTTCTCACGTGCAGAACAAAGAAACACCATTCTAAAAACACCAAAAAAAGAAGAGGTGGTGCAAGAAGATGGAAGCAAGCATAGAAACATTGTCTGATATCTTGGCAAAGAAACCCCTCCTAGGGAGGCAATTGTCACAAGTACTTAAGGAAGAGCCTCAACATGCATGAATAGCCTCACAAAGAGACCTCTATCATTGTTCAAGTCCAACATATTAGGGGTCACAAGAAGGGGCACCCAATTTTTGGGATTCTCTTATCTAGTCACTAAAGCCAACAATAAGAACATAGAAATGGAAAAGGTTCTATTCAATGTGTGAGGAATGGAGAATCAAAGAAGAGGACTTCCAAGCATACTCCAAAGGTTGAATGACAGCGCTCAATTATACACTTAAATGCATCTCTTTCAGGGGTAGAGTACCCCGTCGATGTCAAGTAATAGTTTGGTTAAGTCCAGGTATCAATCCATGAGATTTATACCACAAGCACTGATCTACTCGGTATCCTAGTTATTTGAGAGGATAAATAAGTTGGGATATTAACTAATCTAAACCCAAATTAACCTACTCCTAGCTATGTGATCCAGATTCCCAAACTTCCCCAGAATGAAATGGAATGGAACTCTGATTAACAGTAAACATAGATTAATAGATAAATGATACGCATGCAAAGTTATCAATCTCGCAAACCTAGGTTCATAAGTCCCTAGCCTATTTCTCCATTTTCCGCGGTAGTACTAGTTCTAGGATTTAGAAACTAAGGGTCCGTAACTTCGTGGGTTTTTCAATTCCCTATAATTTCCAGGGTGTCAGACCTGGTAAGACCAACTTATATAAGCACAACATATTAAACCTTTTAGAAGTACAAAATTAAATAAAAGTGCATAAACGAACACCATTCATAGATTAACTGAAATTATTATTAATCAAAGATAAAGAGAAAATAAATGAACCGAGCAATTCAAATCACTATCACGATTCACAACTAGTTAACATATAGAAAAGAGAGTAAGAACAACCCTTACTGTACCGCTAATCGGACTTCGGTTGTCAAAATCAAATCGGTGGAGAAAATCTCCCAAAACCAGAGTCAAGTTATAACAACTCATGCTGTCTAAGCTAGAATCGAATTATCGGAGGTGTAGGGGAGAGTTATAGCAAATCATGGATAAACCTAATACAAAATAATATTGTTCTATAAATACCCTAAGTAAACAGGAAAGAAGAGTCCTAAAAAGAATCCAATTCTACGTAAAAACTGTTCCCGCCATGAGGTCGTGAAAAATCCCACGAGGTGGTGGATTTGATCTGTTGCTTTCTACCATCTACAATAAATTCCCTACGGTCGTGCTTCAAGTCCACAAGCTCGTAGTTTTCTTCTGCCTGATGCTTGCAAAGTCCACGTGCTTGTGCTTCTGGTCTACGAGCTCGTGGAATTCTACTGCCTCTATCTTCCATCTGAGTTTACATCCACGTACATATGCTAAGGCCCCACGAGCTCGTGCATAACTTCTGTGCTCTATCTTCCAACTCCACGGTTGTGGATGCTACCTATGAGGTCGAGGGCTTCAGCTACTAGCCATGAGGATGTGGTTTCCATCTATGAGGTCGTGCTTTGGCCCTGGCTATCTCTTCTCTAACTCCACGACTCGTGCTTAAGTCCATGAGGTCGTGGATTTCTTCTTTGCAGGCCACAAGGACGTGGTTAGCCTCCCTTACAATGTACTTTACTTCTTCTCATCCATGAAGTCATGGATTTTGTTTTGCCTCTCTCCAACCTCACTTTTGCATGCCATTTCGCACGGCTTTTGGGAATCCCGACCTAAGTCCTATCCATAAACAAAAAGACCCATAAAGGTGCCAACGAAATGAAATAAAACACAAAATTACATAAATAAAAGAATAAAAGTAAAACTAAACATAGACAAAGATCACAAAAATGCCACACGAGACTCAAGACTGAAAAACACACAAAACACGATGAATAAACACGTAAAGGATGTAGAAATTTCACCAAATATATCAGAACCAAACTGAAAAGATGAGGTTAAACCCGACCTCATCATTGAATGACATAAACTTCTACACCCGTCAAGTCCTGAGCTCATCATCATCCATGACTATTCAAGATCACTTTAAAACAAATAAAATAATAATAATAATAATAATAATAATAATAATAATAATAATAGCTATCTAATTCAAAAACTAAAAAGGAAACTTAGGAAAAAGTTAAGGCCAAATAAGGTGAGAGGTGTTAGGTGGAAAATTGTAAAGGAAACTTGACAGTGATGGATAAGTTAAAAGTGATACGTACCATTTGCCTTTTTTCAAAGTTCATTTTAATTTATGCAATGAAATGTTTGATTGTTAGAAATATAATCTGAATGTCTAATTCTTAAATGAATGCATACGAATCACTTCGGAACAATATCCTAAGCTTGATTTTTGTATTAGTATCTGTGAATAGTTGGGTTTTCTTGATTAAATGCTATGGTTAAAATCCTTACCTTATGGTCCCATTGCTGTAAAAAAATCCCGCTAATTTAAAAACCTAAGAGGGCTACTTGGGAAAATATTAGGGAGGTTTGATGGATCGAAAACCCAAAAAGGGTGGTTCATGCAAAAGTTAGGATAGAAATAAATTTCCCAGAAAAAGAGTAATAGGTCAGTAGCAATTGGAAGGCAACGAGAATCGAAGCAGTTGACAAAAAAAACTAAAAAATAATGATAGATATTAATCTCTGCTTGAACCCACAGCGAGGAACATATTCACGATGAGACAATCATGCTAAGGTTGAGTGCTCAAATGGCTAATAAATGTTAGCCAAGATTGATTAATCAGAAATATGGCTGCCATGCAATGCATTTGAACTGGAATACATAATTCCCTTAGATTGTATATACAAATGACATAAGCAATGAGCTAGAACAAATACGGGAGCTAAATATCACCCTCAGGGGCAGAACTCTATAGATCTAAAAGAACCTCACTAAGAGTCAAATCTAAACGAAAAATGTCAAAATCGTATCCAGAAGTGACCTAGAAAATACACATGTTGTGAAAAGATCAAGATCAAGATCAAGATCAAAGTCATAGAATCCTAGCCAACTCTCAACCCCCAGATAAAGTCTTTGTAAAAGCCAATCCTAGATATAAACGAGAGCCAAAACATCATGAAGGGTGGTCACAATTCCTTCTAAAGGAAAAAAAATACATCATGTGTACATGCATTCAAGGATAAATACATATGCATCCTATTTTTATCGTACACATTTATAGACATGCATATATCTTTATCCTATTTTTATCATCGATTTAAGGGGTAAAAAATTTTTTGTTTCAAAAAATGTCGATCAAATAATAGAAAATTCACCTGGACTGTATCATTAAAAGTGCACCCAGTTCAATCATTTTGCTTTAAAATTAACCCTGGCTATACCACCCAAGGTGAACCCAGTCCAATCACTGATTATCGTTCACCTAAATTGAACCACCAGAGGTGGACCCAGTCTGATCACTTATTGTCTTTCACCCGGACTGAACCATGATAGGTATCGGCGATAGCTGTAGAAACAACTGTTCTAATCACTCAACTCTAGGGCAGTGTACCCCATCGTTGTCAAGTAATAAAAATCTAGTTTAAAGTCCAGGTATCGATCCCACAAGGAAATACCTGCAAGCACCAAACTACTGGGGTTTCTAACGTGTTTGAGCGAAATCAAAAAGGGATAAATTACTGAATATTAAATCTAAATTACTCTAAACTAAGTTACCCCAATAATCCACTTTCAATCTTTATCTGTACTGGAGATGAAAACACAATTTAGGCGGCTTGTCTGATCTATGAATATCAATGGGGATGGCTTTATTTAATCAAACAAAGGTCAAAACAACTAGAAACTACTAAACCCTAAATATGCAAATCAATAATGAAAACTAGCGACTCTAGGTCTAGTTGATGCTTCTAGATGTATTTCCTTGTTTAGAGGTAGTCTAGCTCTAGAGATCAAAAAATAAGAACCCGTATGTTCCACAGAGTTGTCAATTGTAATGGTTGCCTAGGTTTTAATCTAGGTAGGGTTACAGATATGAACTTGGTGAATTAAGGAATTTGTAAGACTAATTCGATTGAAAGATCCAATACAAATAGAGAAATAATAATTAACATGCAAATTTAAAACCCTAATTTAATGAAACAAAGATGGAACGATATGATGAAATCAATCAGCGAAGACAGGTCGTAATCTCACATTAAATTAAAGAGAAAAGAGAAAAGTAAAACTTATGTCCCCTTCCAATTAATTGGATTTTATCACTTTGAAATCACTAAAGGAGAAACGCTATAGAAACACCAAAATTCAATCAAGAACCGTGAATCAGAAATGGAGAAGGTTCGTTATGTAACAAGCACGTCAACCTCAATTGAAAAGTTCTCTAACTCCAAATAAATCCTAAAATCTCCGTCGAGTTGTAGGTACAAGAACGAAAGTAAAAATAATCTAAATTAAGTATAAAATATCTATTTATATGTTACCTAACGAAATAGAAGCATCCTAAAACAAATGGGACCAATCCGGATAAGAAACGAGTAAATTAGGTAAAAAACAGTAACATGGATCTGACCCGAATAGCTGGTGCTAGACGAGTATAGGGGCATACTTGACGAGTAAGGGTTCTGGATGGAACTTTTGATGGTGCTCAACGAGCACATCATCAAGTAATCCTTCTGAAACTCCTGGTTCATCATGCTCAATGAGAACAAGGTTGAGTACGGGGTCGAGCACAGTTCTGCCTCTTATCATCTTTCTTTAAATCGTCATAACTCCCTCATCCGATGTCCAAATTAGGTAATTTAAGATCCTTTAAAAAGATAGAAGAATTATTGACAATATTGTAGTTATAAGCATCTTCAAATTTGGCCTATAGATACCTCAAAATGCACTCGAAAGATGATGAACACGCAAGCATCAATTGGTTTTGGACTTTTCACTGGTTGCATACTTCATCTTATTTCCTTCATAACTTTCTCATCTGAAGTTCAAATTCGATGATCTAATATTTATTAGAAAGCTCACAGAGAGATCTTCGACTTTGATTTAAAGTGTATTTCCCGAATAAGAAGGTAGCTTGCTTAAAATTTGCTCCAAAGTTGCTGGATGAACTTTCAAGCATTAATCATACTTCCTTCATGTATCTAAACTCATGCCTATTCCGGGTCTCATTCCCTGAATTCTCAACTCAACAAAACCATCAAGATATACAAGTCCTTGGTCTTAACAACCTTGGACCAAAGAAAAATGAAAAACACTAAAAATAAACTACAAACAACCAAAACGAGCATAAAAGACCTAAATGCAAATAAAAATAAAAAATGCATGAAAGAACAAATAAAAGCACATGAAATGAGTCAAATTATCCGTTATTAAACCGTAAAAATACCTAGAATATAAGGTCAAATATGACCTTATCAACTACCCCAAACATAAAGCTTTGCTTGTCATCAAGGAAATAACTCGAAATACAGAATAGTGATACAAGCTTCTGCCCAAAAATCCAACTAGAATTTAACCATGCTATACCCATCAATTCCAAGCATGCAATGTAAATTCAAACAACAAAATAGATACATACAGACAACTAACATAGGTACTCATATTTAATAAGTCCAAATCAATTAAAGGAAAATAAATGATTAGACCTTATACAACTAATCATTGCACCTCCCTGGATGTCACTTAATTCGCTCAAAGGTTCAAGGTAAAATGAAATTCACATTTAACCATGCAAAATACATATCACATAGCGATCAAATGGCAATCTCGATACAATCATTGGTCAAGGAGCAAAATCGGAGAAGCTATTGCCTTGTAATGTTAGAGGTTATAGGTTAGGTTTGTCAAAAGTTAATTTGGTCTAAAACTCCTTTATTTAAGTTTGAAAACACAAATTGGTTAAACACGGGTTGAAATTAGAACAAAATTGAATCACCAATTCCAAAATTTTTCTATTAGCAACTAGATACAAAGAAGTGAATGAAAAGAAGATAGAGGGAAAACACCCCACACTTAAACACAAACATACGAAAGATTTGGAGAAAAGATACATATTATTCCGAATCAAAAAGATCACAAAGAAACAAAATGGGGGAAATAAAGTTCCTTTGACATTTAGGAAAAGAATTTTATAAATTAAGTACTTATACCCCAAAATTCATATGATTTCATTATTTGGAATCCACCCTAAACTGTAAAATACTAGTTGCTATTTATTATTTATTTATTCATTTTTTCTTTTTCTTTTCTTTTTTTCTTTATTTTTTAGGAAAAGAATGATCAATATGTATAGATACTGAAAAACTCACCCAAGAATACATATTTGAAATACTTTAACCAACTTTAACTCAAAATAAAGGAGAGGATGAGTTGAAAGGAAATTCAAAAGTGTCAGGAATTTGGCTTGTAGCAATAAAGCATTCGCCTTATAATGTTATTAGGAATAAAATGGCTCAAGCTCAAATTGGGTTACTCTACAGGATAATTAATTTATAGGGTTAGAAAGGTTAAATTTACAATGTGCAAAGTGTACGTGAGTGCGGTTAATCTTAAGGGTCTCCACATATTAAGCTCACCATGCCAATTG
>CAOJCR016536678.1:0-10011 GCA_948330485.1 Euphorbia neoarborescens
CCATGTATTTAGTCTTTAAAACTAGGATTAGAACTTAAGAAATTAACATTAACATCAATATAATTCCAGCAATTAAACCGTGAGAAATAAAATCCATAAATAGAATTTTCTTCATTGAAATTCAACAAGTAAATACATAACAAGGTTGTCAATCTTCATACATGTTAACCCTAAAACTTATCACTCAATTCTAGCAACTTCAACAACAGAAAATCTACATACAACGGGTGTGATTAACTCATAGTACAACACAAAAATAATCAAATGAAAAAGGAGAGGAAAAGGGTAGATACAACTCTCTAATGGAGTTGTATCTCCCTAGTAAGAACCAAAACCCTTTGTAAATGAAGAGTCCTTCCTTCTTACTTGAGATTCTGCGTATGACAAATGGTTTTCTTGCCTTGTTCTTGGTGCCTCACGAAAATGTGACAGAAATTCTCTCTCAAAATGATCTTCTTTTTTTATATATCGAATTCAAGGAGTATTTATAGGTTTTGAGGGTGTTGTTGGTTGGTTGGAGAAGTTTAGGGAGTGTTCTGATTGGTTTAGAGAAGATTAGGACATGTGAAAAATGATTAAAGTGGTTGTTGGTTCATTTTTCAAAAAGTCAAACGTTGAAGAAACTTCCATAACTGCTGTGTCACGATCGCGATAAGCAGTGTCGCGATCGCGAAAACCTTCTGGATATCGAGTTGAAGAATTTCCCTTAGTCATGATCGCGATGCCTGAGTGTCACGATCGTAATGACCTTCTGCCCATAAAACTCAAAATTTTGCCTGTGTCGTGATCGCGATAGGCATTGTTGCGATCGCGATGACCTTTTGTTTCTTCTTGCCCAAAATTTTGCAACTTTGCTTGTCTTCATCCCACTTTGAGTTCAATTTGAAAACATTCTTTCCCAAACTCAATTTATCACTCTTGAACACAATTCCCTGTAAAAATAATCATTCTAACACAAAACACCATCAAATACCTTGATTATGCAACAAATTCACAAAATATCCTTGCTAAATATCTGTGCTTTGCACATAGTATCAACCCGCATTTTATTCCATTTTTTGCGTTTTTGCATTTTTGACTTTTTTATGTATTTTTTTATTTATTTGTTATTTTATTATGTTTTATTATTTTTTACAAAACAATTGCTCTTTTTCAAAATATTTTTATCCGAATTTATTTTTTTTACCTTTATTTAATTATTGCTGATATATATTCCTTGTATTATATATTATTGTTATAATTATATGATTTGTATGGATGTTATTATTGTAAATTTGCATGCTTAATTTATTTTTTTCATAATTGGATTTGAATTTATTTTTTGCAAAATACGTGTATGCATTTAGAAAACCAAGCCAAGAAGCTGGGTTTAGGGACGCAAACACAGTGCCATAAAGGGAATTAATTCCCGTATATCTGATCCATTTTAATGCATATGGAAAATAGTTAAAATTGAGTCAAATCATTTTAAAGAGAAAACAAATTTTTAATCCCATCACTCAAATTTCAAAACTTGTTTTCCAGGTCTAGCCAGATTAAATTGACCGGATTAATCTGATTATCCCCTATTATGCATGAACCTGAGCTATCGTGTCTCCCCAATCTAATGAATGTTATTTATTTTTATTGCCTTTAGATACTCATATATTTTAGACGTTTGTACCCCTTTCCCTAATTAAATAAATGTATCCCCTAAGATAGATTTTGTAAAAAATTGTAAATGTGTTATTTATTTTACCGCATTTATTTATTACTTTTTGCATGCTCGTTTGCTTCAAATAAAAAATAAAATTAATTTAAGTTCAAGATAAATACTTTTTTAAAATGTTGTCGATTTTTTTAAAATGTCTTTTTGAAATGGGATAAGTAGATGTCTTGTCCGAATTCGAACTTTAGTAAAAGGTATTGGATTCATACTTAGGTTTCGAGTAACATTGGGATTTAATTTCTGGTAGAGCTTTGAATCGGGTGGCAACACCAGTCATTATTTTAGAGAAGCGTGCTTGAATTTCTTTAAACTTGTTTTCATTTTCACAGTTGGTTTACGTTCACACGCGTATTCAATTAGGGCCACCTTTATGGAAATTTTATCCCGCTTCTTAGGCGAAAGATATTCTAAAAGGAATAAGCCTAACCACTCAGGAAATTTTTTGTTTTCTACACCATTTTTTAAACCCCATTTTTGTCAAAACTCCTAAGCTTGCATTCATGCATGTATGTTGTATAAAATTTCTTTTTTAAAAAACCTTAAGATCGCTTCTATGCTGAGAGGTTTTTTTGAAAGAACTATTTCACTTGTTTAGGAAATGATTTCTTCCCTTCATTTTCCCAAAAGAGTTTCTTTTGTGAACTTTCTTTTCTAAATAACCAAAAATTTAATTTCCTTTTTCAAAAACAAAAGGAGTTAAATATTTCATTTTCAAAATCCAAATAAAAAGTTCGCTTTTTAAGGTCGTCCGCTCATACACTTCTGTCTAGATTATGACTTATTGCGCAGAATTAGTTAACTATTGTAGAATGGATATGGAGAAGTATTATTCTGAAATAACAACAAACAAACATTAGGAAATTCAATCCCAAATGAGGATGTCCCTATATGGCTAAATGCATGACGTGATATGAAGACCATAGGATAACAATTCAAATAAAGCATAACAATTACATTATTGCTATGTAATGATTATTGTAATGTAACATATTGGGAAGAGGGTGAATTACATTCATACAGCATTACATGTGTGTGTGAATTGGTGGGTTAATTGGCTATCGTTGAGCCAACCAAATATACATTTAGATTCCAGGTATTATTGTTTAGGAGCCCTATATATTGAGCTTATCTAGATTTTAGCTTCACTCATGCTTGAGAATTTTTCCTTATCCTACTTGGGGCATAGGTGAATTCCCATTTATAGTGGGACTTACATCTGTGAAATTTAGAATTAGGTTTAGGGTGGAATGCAATACAATTGGACTCACAATTGGCGACCACTAAATCTTAGGTTTTTTTAGCAAATATCGTGTTTATATTAGGACTTATATTAACAATCTCTAAAACTAGAATGTTAGTAAAAAGGTCCGATATTGTACTCGAAGGCCACCAAGTCCATTCGATATGTTGATGCACTCAACCCATACACCAATTATGAGTTATAAATTTGTGCTTGAAGTGGCTTGGGTAGGGAACACAGTGGAACCCTTATCGAAAAAGATTTGTTGGCTTAGTTAGGGAATGCATTGGAACCTTTTTTAAAAAGGATTCGTTGGCTTAGTTGGGAATATGATGGAACCTTATCGAATAGGATTCGTTGGCTTAGGAACCTTATGAAACCCTTGCCAAATGTGATGTGAAATGTAATGTATAGGTGGCTTGATGGGATCATTAGATACCTTTGTTAAATGTGATGTAATATGTAATGTGTGTATGACTTATCAGGATCATTGGATACCTTTGTGAAGAGTGAATGTGATATATGTGGCTTGTCTAAAATCGTTGGATCTCTTTGCCAAATGTGGCGTGTTTGGCATTTCAAGAAATTATGGGATCCTTTACTAAGTGTAACTATAATATATGATATGTATATGACTTGTTAGGATCATTAGGACCCTTCACAAAGTGATCATGGGCAGGTTTTGATATGACATGATGATATGCGACATAACACATGAAATCTATACATGGCTACAACACAAAGGTTAATGGTTATGTCACATGTATGACTATGATGTAATGATATACGACACACAAAATTTATGCATGTGGCTACACCAAAAGGGTTAGTGCAATGTCACACATGTGAATGTTAAAACATGATCTTTTACTAAAGGTCTTTAGTAAAGATATGATTCACGGATTTACAAAAGGACATTGATTATGGTGAATGGTTGCATATAAAAGTCTAGGTTAGCATGGCATATGGAGATGCAAACTAGAATACTATGTGGTTTAGGATGATGTTTGGGCATTTATGTGTAAACAAAAATGTACACCAAATGGATGAGAAGACCAAAATTTTGTGAATGTGCATGCATGTTATACGTTTAGAAATGAAATACGTATAAACAAGGTTCATGTAGCATATGAAATAGACACTTTCAACCTTATGACTTCATACGGTGCAAAGTCTCTAATCATCCCTAGAAGGAATCGCTTTGCCATTAATGGGGAATAGCAAAGATCAAAATTAGATTCATTTTAATTTTGAATTTTGGAACCTAAGGGAATTTGCTAAGGCTAGTATATACAAGGTCTCATCTTAGTCCATTTGGATCACATCAAGGTCCCGCAACAATATATACCCTCTTTCTCTCCCCTATGGATTCGAACGAGAAGAGTTGGTATGAGGCTAAGAGTGGCTTTACCAATAGGCATCCTTGTGACCTTAAAAAACACAAGCAGTACTTTCTTAAAATTAGGCATTCTAATCTTAGTAACAATTGCAATGCAATGCAAATGAAAGAGGTGAGGATATAGAGATAAAAATAAATTCAATTTACAAGAAGGAACTTGTCCTTAAAGGATCACCAATTTTAATTTGAAAAGGTTTTTCAGAATCTCATCTAAAAGTCTCTTAGTTTTTATTTTAGAAAACCTTTAAGAAATAATCCCAGTAGAGTTGCCACTAGAGCTTAGGAAACCTGATAGTTACGTTAGGCCAGAAACTTTATAGTCCATTTTATGAATACAAAATTTCTTTCCTCAAACTCCTTGCCTAAGAAGATATTGGATAATAAATTAACGCGTGTGAACGTGACTGGGATTTTATTTCAAAATTAATTTTATAAAACAATTTAAGAGACTCGAACATGAATCTCTAATACATAACTGGAGTCGCCACCCAATCTCAACCTCCACCGGGAATTTACATATGGTGTTTAGAGACCAAATAGAACTCTTACACTATTCTAGAGATATGGATTTAGATGAGAGATTTATTAATCCCTTTTTAAATTTAAAATTGGTGTCAAAATATAAAAATCACATAATGCCTCATATTATCTCTTTATATTTATATTTACATGCATGCATAAGAAATAGTAAATAAATGCAGAAAATTAAACATTTATTTATAACCCACCAATCAAGATATTCTAAAGGGATACATTTATAAAATTAGGGAATGGGATACAGTCACTTAAAATACATGGGAATCTAAGAAATGTAGTAAAGAATTTAAATAAAATCCTAACATACATCTACCTTGTCGACTACCCTACATCCATAAAGGTTAGAACAAAAACAAAACATAGGACTCAAATAAGACACGTGAAATATTCATGCATTAAGAATAGGGAGATTGATAGCTTAGAGGCATTTATTTAGGTGAGTGTCAGGCCAATTAGGAAGATTGGGTCCGACTAGACCTAGAAAATATATTATTTAAACATATATATTAGGATTGGAAATTCATTTTGCCTTTAAAATATTTGGCCTAATTTTTATTTAATTTGATAACATGCATAAAATGAGTCGGATGTCTAGAAACTTAGGTTGCCTTTGTTGTACTAACTTAGCGACCCTAGACCTGGCTTCATTGCTCGAAAGTGATATAGTGTAGGATGATAGAGTCATGTCCCTTTAAAAAATTTCCTATTCTTCGAATATTTATAGAAAATTAAATATAGGTTGAATGAATGAAAAATAACTTAAAAATACATTATGTCTAATAATAGTTTTAGGCTCTACAACCATAATAATATATGTACTGCTGTTTAGTGCATAAATAGAAAGGCTCATAGATCGAGGCAATCTGGACTCTTTGTGTCAGATTATAATTGTACGGATATAGATATACCTGTACAGGTATCACTATATCTTTGTAGTTATAACTTCCCACGTGTACGACAATGCCAGATATACGTTGGATTAATCGCATTAGACTTAACCCTTTTGGTATTTATATTACATATAAGATTTTCTTGATTTAAATTAAGGACATATAAACCATCAATAAGAAGTGTCGTTCCATATATAATATCATCCAACATAATAGTTACACTACCATGTTTAATATTGGATACAAAACCAACCATTTCCAATATAGAAAGCGAAATAATATTCCTAGGCAATGCAGGTACAAAATTGTTGGTGTGCCCTAATTTATAAGCATTATGTCCTTTGTACATTATACATTAATTGAATACTTTGTATTATTAATGGACATTTAGTGTTATTGAATAAATACATGAATGGACTTATATTATATCATGTGTTATAGTAATTGGTAGAGTATCTATTTATTGTAATCATAAATTATTAAATCACAGATTTATCCTATATCATGGGAATGAATAGGACCATAAGCCTATGCATCAGTTGATTGTGAGGCAATCAAGGATACGGGTACATGTGGACCTCATATAAGACTGGATAGATCCAAATAGGAAACACAACATGGTTGCATCGTTATAAGTGTTTTTTGAGTAGGACTTGTTTTATCCTTAGACCTAAGAACATTACCACACTTCATGGGATCTCATACACTTTGACATACTCCTAATGGGTCTGTAAAAGGATGTTAAGTACGAGTATTATTGGGTAGGTCAGTAAACATTTATGTCTTGATAATGTGTCGATGGAATTACCACTCATCACTCATTGAAATGATATCACCGGCGACTTAGTGGAATGGGATTGTGAGTGTTCGGCCGCACCCAGATGAGGTTGGTACTCATTTGTGTCGACAATCTATTCTAGACCAAGAAAGTGATAGTAGTGTAGAATGACAGAGCCATGCCCCTTACTATATATTTATAGAAAATTAAATCTAGGTTGAATGCATGAAAAATAACTTAAGAATACATTATGTCTAACAATAGTTTCAGGCTCTATAACCATAAACTATATATGTTCTGCTATTTAGTGCATAAACAGAAAGGCTCATAGATCGAGGTGATCTGGACTCTTTGTGTCAGATTATAATTGTACGGATATAAATCATACCTGTGTAGGTATCACTATATCTTTGCAGTTATAACTTGCCATGTGTATGACTCTTGGCAAGCTAGCAAAAGTTTGGGGAATCTAAATATGTACAATTACTGTTAACCTTCAGCGTGGCTATAGATTACATCTATGCAAATATAATCTATATTTGTACGGTGGTAACAATAATCATAGGAAATTAATTGACAAAAATAAAAATAGGAAATTTTTTTAACACTATACAAATCAATCCAAACAGTAATCAAATCAAATCAAATAAAAAAACAAGTAAAATGGAGTTTTAAGGTTTCGGGTCTCCCTTTACGGTCAGGAATCCTCAAATTTAGGAAGAATACAACAAAGAAGAAGGAAAATCTGATTTAGTTTGCAAGAATCCGAAAATAGGAACTATTTAGCTCAATTTTTTAATCAAAACTCACTTTTGATTTCTAAGTAGTTTGTGACTAAAACTTATAAAACTATAGAGTTTAAGTTGATTTTATGGATTAAAAGCATCCCAAAAATCCTTTTTACGAGTTATATTTCTTAATCAATAAATAAATACAGATTTATCTTGTGAAATCCAGCTTTGATTAGAAAATCATTAAAGTTGATATTGACTCGTCATAGACAAAGAAGGAGAAGGAAGAAATAAATTCTCTCACACTAAAAATCGATCTCCTTTCTCTCTTGATATTTTTCTCTGCAAAATTTACTCCTTCCTTCTTAGGGTTGGCAGAAAACATGTCTTGTATAGTCTAGGGGTCAGATGGGTTAATTGGTTTTGGTTCCCACTTAAAAATCTGGTCCAAAATAGTTTTACAGATTGTGCTTGACAATTATATCCATACGACTATAGCTATATCCGTGTAGATATAATTATAACCGTGCAAAGGTATATCCATTATATTGGTACGTATATAAATCATAATCGTGCATCTATAGTTTATAACTGTGAAAATATAAAATTCTTCTAAAAAAAAATTTTGGACATTAACTATTTGACTCGAATTTTAGAGACTTATTTTCATATTTCTCATTCCTTGGCTCCTTCATATTTTCAAACTTAAAAGATCACACTTAGGCATGAAGGTTTGGTGAATGTTGTTTCATCACAAGCCTAAAAAAATCCCGTGCTCACAACATGATAAAATCATCGGCCAATTATTCTAGGAAAATTATGATTGTGCGTCTATATAAAATATACATAAGGTTATTTTTACCGCCAGAAAGAAAATGTTGGACGACTATATTGATAACCGTATAGATTTATATTTTCAATAATGTAGAAAAAAGTAGTTGAATGATTATAATGATAACTGCATAGATATATATTTCAAAAGAGAAAAAAATTAATTAGCAAAAGTGATATCACATGCCCCAAAATAAAACTAGATGTTAGGAACAAAAATTGTCATGCAGATAAAAACATAGTCCTACAACCACAACTATATATTCTGGATAGAAAAACCATGAAATAAAGCAAAAATTCCAAAAAAATTAAATATACATGAAAATCAACCAGAAACATAAAATATTCAACCAAGGGAGTTTAAATTCTCTTAAATAATAAATTTTTTTGATTAATTTTTCTTTGATTCGCATTAAAATTGATTTTTTGAATTTCGATCCTGATATTTTGAGTGAAAACAAATCTTCTTCTCCGATGAAAAGATAGCCGCCTTCTGAATTCTGAGCCTAAAACAGATGAAAAAGAGAGACACCGATGGTCCAAGGAGGGACACTTCGATGCTTAAGTCAGAATTAGGGTTTTTTAAAGTGTAAGAATGAACTCAGAATTATAATAGAAGAATCATGTACCTCTTTTACATGTGATATGAGCCTTTTACATAGGATTACCTCATAATCGAATTCTGTTAGAGTTTATTCTTTGCCAATCATTATAGTCCCCTGCGTAAAGACTAAAATACCCTTCTGTTGTCTCAGTTTAGGGAACAGCCTTTTGGAGGACATAAACATGTTGCAGAGTCATCTTCAGCTGGTGCAATTTGGTTTATCACTCAACTCCTGAGTTGTTGTTCCGATATATTTCATGCAATCGATCACCCGATATCCCAAGTTATAGATCTTCTCTCCCGGATGACGCTCATTAAGAGATTAGATTCTCAACATAAAATACCATGATTGTCGTCAGTAGTCCCCTTTCAGTAAGTTAGAAGCCTTTTAAGGCTAACTCAGTGTGATTCATATGTGATCACCCGATATCCCGGTTAGTCATCTGATTGCCTTGACCTAGAGTCAAGATAACTGATTGAGTAAGAATGGCACTGATTATCATCAGTAGTCCCCTTCCAGTAAGTTGGAAGCCCTTTAAGGCTGACTCGGGGTGCTCCATGTGTGACCACCCAAAATCTCGAATCCTAGATCCGAGCAAGTGATCAGCTGAACCATCATATCTTTTTACGTCGTTTTAGTTATCGACAAATAATTAATACATGACACCTCGAGCATTTCTCCCGCTGTTGAATGGACAACATCTGTCAATCAAGCTATTTTGTATGAAACCCTAAGAGGCGTATTTTTGAATTTAAACTTCACCTTATACATAGCTTGTCTCTGTCCTTTCTCTCTCTCTTTATCAATCTCACTTTCTGGTGGGTGTCAAATCCACCAAAAATACAATTTATAGCTCACTGTATCCCGGTACAATAATTAAACTATAGCAAGGGCAAGCGAGTTCGAACCCTAAGGAGTCTACTTTTATTTCTATCAACTTACGAACAGGAAAATAAACAAGAAAAGTAAATGGGGGGTTTGGGTTGAATGAATTAAAATAAAACTAATCAAATTAAAATAAAGCAATAAGAATAAAAAGGAATGAGTTTAACAATAATGGAAAACACCTCACCTAAGGTCATTCAGGATTCAGAAATTGGCGACTGATCATAGACGGAAACCACATCATTGACTTATCACAGACTAGTTATAACCCTAGGCTTAGCGCTTCGGGTCAATCCTTCCTATGGTAGCTTTACTTAGCATGGCTCAAGCAAAACCCTAACTAACCAATAACCCTTCCTTTAGCGGCTAGGATTCAATCTATTAACAGCAATTATGAGAGAAAAGCC
>CAOJCR016538844.1:0-10024 GCA_948330485.1 Euphorbia neoarborescens
TATGAATGATAGCGGTGATGGAACTTATTAACCTCACAACCAATCAAATATTAAAGCCAAGAAAGCCATTAAACCAATATCATGCAAGGATTTTGATAGTTGTTCCTACTATCTGAAGCTCCTAGGGTAAGGTGATCCGAATGGCCCGCCTAGTTCTATGAATCGGAAACTAAGTACGCTTAAGTTTCAGGGATTGTCAATCCTCTGATTTTTCAGTTGTCAGGCTGGATCGCATAACAGATATGAATCAAATTGGTAATTAAGCTTATGAAGCTATCAATCACACATGCATAGATATCAATCAAATTAACACTCTAAAACCCTAATATCAATTATAAGTTCAACAAATAAGCATGGAATGAATAATAAAGCATACAATCACATGCACAATCTAAGCAGTTCCAACTTATATTAAAGACGAAGATTGAAAGAGAGAAAATCTAAATCAAACTCGTTATCAAATATTGTGGATCCTAGCTTCGGCGACGAAACATGCAAAGGTGATCCTCGATAAGAAAACTAAATTGCTCACGCAAGCAATCAATCGCACAAGGGGAAAGTTCCAAGCAGACGCTTTCGATTAATCAATCCGGAATCCAGAGTACAAAGAAGAAAATAAAACCTAGCTAGGGTTTTAAGTTTAATTGAATGATGAAAAGATACAAAATAAAATCTATAAGCAGCTATTTATAGTTTCCTAAAATAGAAATAATCAAAACAAATTTGTAACCCTAAAAACAAGCTCAACACATCATGTTCTGGATCACAACACGTCGTGTTGACTAATAAAACACGCCAAGTTACTCCAACTCATCGGCGTGTCATGATCTGCCCAAATGATGTTTGAAATTTTCTCCTCAACACGACGTGTTCTAGGGAAACACACCGTGTTGTGCCAATAATCTTCGAGCCCAACTATTTTCTATTACAACACAGCGTATTAGTGATGTCAACATGTCGTGTTATCTGCTTTTCACTTAGCACGCCGAGTTAAGCCACGAGTTTAGCTTTATTGCTTCATAACTTCAGCATTCGACCTCCAATTTGAGCCATCTTAGATCTGTTGGAAAGATTGAATCACGAACTACAATTTTTCTTTAGTGACCATCTCCAGAATTAGCTTCCTTCCTCATCAAAATTGCTCCAAAGGTCTTATCCCAGGCACGCCTTAACATCATCGGTCTTCAACTCCTAAAACCAAAGGCTCGATAGATGTATCAAAAAACATAACTATCCTTGATCCTAATGACCTTGGATCTAAAGATGGACAGCAATAACCGATAACATGTAAAACTATAAATAGTCATAAACTAAATAAAAACACGAAAATACTAGTAAAACGACACCAGAATGCCATAAATCAAATCAAATTATCGGTAACCAGGGTTCTGTAAGGCTCAAAATATAAGGTCTGAAGCAACCTTATCATTATACTTAAGTGCGGTTAAGTTTTTGGCACCATTACTGTGGATTTATTTCCTGCAACATCGAACCAAAGGTCGATTAGTTGGATTGCTTATTGTATAATGTATATTTATTTATTTTGTTTACTTTGTTATTTCTGTAGTTTATTTAATTTTTTTTCTATTAATCAATCTAGATTGTATGCAGACTCGCTATTCTTTAGTAAATTCTGATTTGTTGGATATTGACCCTGAAATTGATTAAACATGTCGCAGGTTAAGAAAGGAGCAAAGAACCTGTAATACAAAGATGGAACTTAAAGCTTTGAGAGCTGAGGTGGAACATATGAGAGCTACAATGGAGCAGTTCGAAGCTAAATGTGCTGCTAGAGATGCACAGGTTGTTGAGTTAAGACAGAGGCTGGAACATGAGATGAGGGAGCAGGATAATAGGTTATACAATAGACAGCCCATCAGAGAGGAAAGTGCTATGGCATATTTATTGGCCCCTCACAGACCCAAAAATCTAGCTAGAGTGGTGATACCAGCTATTACTATAAATAATTTTGAGCTCAAGACGAGAATGATTCAGCTGATCCAGATTGATTGTAAGTTAAGGGAAGGTATTGCACCCCAATAAGCACTTGAACTAGTTCCTTAGGGTGGCAAATACTATTAAAATGAATGGGGTGCCTCAAGACATCATCAGATTGAAATTATTTCCATTCTCTCTCAATGGACGAGCAATAGAGTGGTATGAGTCAATACGGAGTGGTACAGTCTCATCATGGTATGAGATGGAGTATAACTTCTTGGCATATTATTTCCCTCCATCCAAAATTGTCCAGCTGAAGAATGAGATAAATGATGTCTGACAGTTCGGAATAGAGCCTATGAATGAAGCTTGGACTCGATTCAAGAGTATTCTTCGCAACTTTCCCCATCATAACATTCCTCAGTTTGATCAGGTGAGTATATTTTATCATGGTTTGACTCCAGCTAACCATGCATAACTTGATTCCTCTGTAGGGGGAGATATTTTTCTGATGTCAGCACCACGGGCCAAAGCATTGATAGAAGGAATGGCGAGAAAAAGTACAATATTGATTGAAGAAGTGCCAAATAGGAGAGATATACATATGGCTTTAGCAGGACAATACAACCCCACCTTGGATGACATGGGCCGTATAATGGATGCGATGATGGCCAAGTTCAATGCGTTTGAACTACAGAAACTAGTGATGTGTATCACTTGTGGAGGTGATCATCCAAGTCAGGAGTGCCGGAGAACTTAAGTGTATTTCTAGGAAGGTGAGAATGTAAATTATGTGGGAGGACCGAACATGTATAATAACTTTAACTACCACCATTATTCTTATAATTCTTATAATTCCAATTATGGGAGAAGGTACTAACACCCCAACATGTCATATGGAAATAACCAGAATGTGTTGAGACCTTCTTTTGAGTTTCTTACTGACCAGCATCAGGGGTTAGGTAAGGCCCCTATGCTGGAATATTACAAGCCTTTATAGTTACCGACTCCACCGCCAAAGCCTGATTTTGTCAATACAGAAGGACATTTCAGCAAAATTAACAGAGAATACAACTTGACTGGCAGATAATAACGCTTTCTGCAGGGATTCAAGCAATCAGTTGGCTCAGTTAAGCAGGGAAAGGCAAACAAGTCCCTCTAGCACCCTTCCAAAGAACACAGAATAGAACCCCCAGAGCCATTTAAGGGAGTCAGCTCAGGCTATCACACTAAGAAACAATAGGGAGCTAGAACAACCAATGGTTGAACATAGTCATAATTCAGACTCTAAACAGGTAAACACAAAATCGAGAAGGGTAAGCAACCCCGATTCTACTTCTGACTCCCATACTTCTGTTAAGCATAATAAGAATTCTAATGATCAAGTTAAGCCTTTTGTGCCTAAGCTTCCATAAAGGTTGAAGAAGGAAAAGCTTAATCAAAAGTATTCTAAATTTCTAAATATTTTTAAGAAACTTGAGTTTAACCTTCTGTTGGTAGAGGCACTTTAGGAGATGCCCACTTATCCTAGGTTTCTCAAAGAAATCCTTGCAAGGAAAAGGACGTTTGGAGGGGATGAAGTAGTAGCCTTGACGGAGGAGTGTTCCGCCATTATCACCAATAAACCACCACCAAAGATGAAAGATCAAGGGAGTTTCATGATTCTTTATAGAATTGGAAATTTGAATATTGATAATGCATTATGTGATCTCTGTGATAGTATTAACTTGGTGCCTCTTTCTCCTTTCAGGAAGCTTGGACTAGGAAATCCAAAGCCTACCAATATGAGACTCCAGCTAGTGGATCGGTCTATTACATGACCGTAAGGAGTTGTTGAGAATATTCTTGTTAAAGTGGATAAGTTCATCTTTCCAGTGGATTTTATTGTGCTAGATATGGAGGATGATAGTTTGGTGCCGATTCTGTTAGGTAGGCCGTTTCTTGCAATTGGTAGGATGATTATTGATTTCCAACAAGGTAAACTTATTCTTCAGTTGCAAGATAAGGATGTAGAATTTAATGTTTACCATTCCATGAAGTACCCTTCGGATGGTGGAAATTGTAGTTTTATCGATGTTATTTGTCCTATTGATACTTGTGTTGAGGAAATTTGTAGGGATGCATCGGAGACCTTCTTGGTGAGCTTGGATAGAGAGGAGACTGAGGGAAAAGATGATGAGTGCTTATTGGATTTGTCTCCTCAAGAAGAGTGTGCTTGGGCAAAGGATCAATTTGAGAGACTGGACAAAGAGATTAAACCAACTCAAGAATCATCTCTTGAGGAGCCTCCTATTCTTGAATTGAAAGCTTTGCCTTCAAATTTAAAATATGTGTATTTGAGTCCTCCATCGAGCTTACCTATTGTTATTTCTTCTTATCTTACAGGGGACCATGAAACAGAGTTGCTAGAGGTGCTTAAAAGGAGTAAGGGGGCGTTTGGATGGACAATCCACAACACCAAGGGAATAAGCCCCACCTTCTGTACTCATCAGATTTTTTTGGAGGAAGATGTTAAACCGTGCGCTCAACTGCAGTGTTACCTAAATACGAACATGAAGGATGTGGTAAGAACGGAGGTAATAAAACTCCTTGATATAGGTATAATCTTTCCTATCTCAGATAGTAAGTGGGTTAGTCCAGTACAGTGTGTCCTTAAAAAGGGTGGGACAACGGTAGTGGAGAATGAAAAAGGGGAACTAATTCCCACTAGAAAGGTCACGGGTTGGCGTGCATGCATTGATTACAGGAAACTGATCAATACCACCCGTGATGACTACTTTCCACCACCGTTCATTGATTGGATGTTGGAAAGGATGGCTGGGCATAATTTTTTTTGTACTTTGGATGGTCTTTTCGCCTATATGCAGATTCCAATGGACCTGTTGCTCCAAGAGAAAACAACTTTCACTTGTCCATATGGAAATTTCACATATAGGTGGATGCCATTCGGGCTTTGTAATGCCCCAGCCACCTTTCGGTGATGTATGTTTGCCATATTTGATGATATAATTGAGGATTTCATGGAGGTTTTCATGGATAATTTCTCAGTTTTTGGCTCATCTTTTGATGCATGTTTAAATAATTTAGACCGGGTATTACAGAGACGTGAGGATAGAAATTTGGCACTCAGCTGGGAGAAGTGCCGATTCATGGTCCAGGAGTGTATTATTTTAGGTCACAAGGTGTTGGGAAAGGGATAGAGGTAGATCCGGCTAAGGTCGAGGTGATTGTAAAATTGCCTCCACTGGCCTCGATCAAACATGTTAGGAGTTTTCTAGGTCATGCGGGGTTTTATAGGTGTTTTATTAAGGATTTTTAAAAAATTTCTAGACCCCTTACCTAGTTTCTCCTTAAAGAGGCTCCCTTTGATTTTAATTCTGATTGTATGCATGCTTTTGATGTGCTTAAAAAGGAATTGATTGAAGCTCCTGTTATGGTCGGTCCAGATTGGACTCTCCCTTTTGAATTAATATGTAATGCTAGTGACTTTACTGTTGGTGCTTGTCTAGGTCAGTAGGTGGATAAAAGTTTCCACCCGATTTATTATGCTAGTAGGACATTGAATGATGCACAGAGAAATTACTGTGTTACTGAGAAGGAATTGCTAGCTATTGTGTTCGCTTTTGATAAATTTTGCTCTTATCTTGTGTTGTCAAAAGTGATTGTTTTTACTGACCATTCTACTTTGAAGTATTTGATGACTGAGTAGGAAGTAAAACCAAGGTTAATCAGGTGGATTCTACTTCTCTAAGAATTTGATATTTATATTCGGGATAAGAAGGGTGTAGAGAATGTGGTAGCTAACCACCTGTCATGGATGCCTGAAGTGGGGTCTCAACCCATAGATTCAATAGCAATTCGGGAGAATTTCCCTGAGGAATATCTGATGTTAGTCGCCTCTCTACCTTGGTATGCTGATATCGCCAACTAGAAAGTTGGTAACATCTTTCCTCCTGATTTAACATTCCAACAAAAGCATAAGTTCCTACAAGATGTGAAGGATTATTTTTGGGATGATCCTTTTTTGTTTCATTGTTGTGCTGATAATGTGATTAGGAGATGTATCCCAAACAGTGAAATGCACTCACTGATTAATATGTGTCACTCTAGAGAAGCTCGTGGTCTTTTTATTATAGATAGAACTGTAAATAAAAAATTATCTTGTGGATTCTACTGGCCAACAATGAAAAAAGATGTGTTTGATTTTGTTAAATCTTGTGATACGTGTCAGAGAACTTGAAATATTGGACGTAAGGATGAGTTGCTCCAATAAGGCATACTTGTTTATGAGATTTTTTTTGTCTGGGATATAAACTTTATGGGACCTTTCCCTAAGTCGCATGACAACCAATACATTCTTATTGCGGTTGATTATATTTTGAAGTAGGTCGAGGCTGTGGCTACAGCTGTAAATGATTCTAGGATTGTAGTCAAGTTCATTAGGAAAAATATTTTCACCAGATTCGAGAACCCGAGAGCTATTATTAGTGATGGGGGATCCCATTTTTGCAATAGGAAATTTCACACCTTACTCCAGAAATACAATGTTGTCACCGGGTAGCCAGTCCTTACCATCCCTAGTCTAGTGGCCAAGTAGAGATCTCAAACCAAGAGTTAAAGCGCATTTTGGAGAAAATAGTCAATACATCTAGGAAAGATTGGAGTGAGAAGCTAGACGATGCACTTTGGGCATATAGGACTGCTTTTAAAACATTACTTGGTATGTCCCTGTATCGTCTAGTGTTTGGTAAGTCGTGCCATCTTCCCATTTAGCTCGAGAATCAAGCATTTTAGGCTTTGAAGTTTTTGAATTTTTATGTGCAGGTTATAGGAGATCGTCACTTAAAGCAGTTGAATGAGCTTAATGAGTTGAGGTTGAGTGCGTGTGGAAATGCCAAGCTCTACAAGGAAAAGAGGAAGCGATGGCACGACAAGAACATGGTAGAGAAACACTTCAACAAGGGCGATCTTGTTTTACAATACAATTCCAGGTTAAGGTTGTTTCCCAACAAGCTGAGAAGTCGCTGGAGTAGGCCATTAAAAGTTGTAGCCGCATATCCATCTGGGATGGTAGAGATTCAAACCGTAGATGGAGTCCAAAATGTGAATGACCATCGCTTGAAGTTTTACGTGGGTGGAAAGCTAGATGTGGAGAAGAAAGTGTTGCTTGTGCTAGATCTATGCTCGTCAGGCGGATATAGTCAAGCTTTTTGACTGTAACCAAGCATGTTTATTATAACATATTTGTTTTGTTTGAACCATTTTTGATTTGTGTTCGTAATTACCTTATATTGGTTGCGTGTTTTTGGTAGATCTGGCTGTGTTTCAGAGATAGGGCAGTGAACACTAGTCGTGTTACCTAACATAAGAGTCGTGTGCCTGTATAGAACTCATGTTTCATTACACACGATTACGTGTGTAATTCCTGGAAGTCAACTGAACAATCACACGACTTGTGTTGTACCACACATGACTCATCTGAAATTTCTAAAAAATTCTTAAACTGAAATCCCAATCACACAACTTATGTTTATCAAACACGAGTTCGTGTGCAATTTCTAGAACTTCGTGTTCCATTTACACAACTCGTGTTCGCTGAAACACAACTCATGGTGAACTGAACCATTTTGAAAATTGAAAATACTTAAAAGCGTATAATTTTCTATTTTAACACTAATCGATTTTCTTTTCTCACTCTTCTCTCAATTTTCGAAATTTTCCAACCATAATCTCCCTTCCAACATCAATCAAAGTATGAGCTTTTCTCCTCTTTTCTTGTGTTCCAGGGTTTATGGGTTCTATGTTTTCTTCTTTCTTTTCTCTTTTTTGTTTGTGTGTTCTTGTGTTGCTGGATGTTCTTTTCATTTTTCTTTCTTGTTTTTTGTTTGATTCTTCTTCTAATATCAACCTAAGGTTCGTATGCCATGTTCTAGGGTTCACTTTTCTCTTTCTTTCGTTTAGTTTTGTTTTGATTTTAGCTTTTGAGTGTTAAGTTCTTGTTTGTTTCATTTCCCTTCTCTCCTCTTTCTTTATTTTAAGGTTTGTTTTTACTTTGGTTGTTTTGTTTTGATTTTGTCTACTCTCTTTTCTTGTCCTTTTTGACACTTTGGTTCCTCTTATACCATATTTCATATGTTTTGTGTGATGTTAAGTTATGTCCATGTTAGTTTCTTTGCTCTTACTTTGCTCCGCGGTAATCTCATTCTATTGTCATGCCTTTGCTCATTGTTTTACATTCTTCTTCCTTGTTTGTTTGTTCTTCTCATTTCGTTTTAATTGTGTTGTACAGATGCCTAGAACTAAGAATGCAGCCATATATCCAAGGAAAGTCCCTCAATTACCAAATCCATAACCTTCTGAGCATCCTCGTCCATCAACTGGGTCACCTTTACCCAGTTTATCTCGTAAGTTATAATGCCCCTTTCCCTTGCTTTGCCCCGATGAAGGTAAACGTTACAAAATGTGTTCCTCTTTGGTGTCTTTACCTTATCGGTCCCTACCAATGAAATTTCTTTGGACTTACAAATTGTCTGATGCATTTGAGGCTAAACTACAGGAACTAGGGTGGTTCAAGTTCTTTCATGACAATAATCATTCTTTCCATGAATTGAATGTAGAATTTTATACCACCCTAGTCTGTAGCAATGATAATACAGACTCTAATGCTACCATTAAATTTAGGTTGTTTGGGGGTAGAGAGAGAGCTTAATGCTTCTATGCTCGGTACTATTACGGGGATTGAGGGAGGCATTTTAGATTGGCCAGAGGGAGAGTCTCCCAAGAAGTTTGGGCCACCCATGGCCTAGGCACCTTGAATTTTATTGACTGTAATGCTACACATATATAGACTGGGCTGTTATTTTTCTTATATAAATTTGTCTACTATAACCTTAGTGGGAAGACTGAGTCCAATAAGGTTAATGAAACTGAAATGATGGTATTATACTTAGATTATCAGGGTCTGCGGGTAAATGTAGGGGAGTATCTTTTGTTTGTGTTTTCTGCTATCCATAGGAAGAAGCATATCATGGCTTTAGGCTTAGGGCATGTTATAACTAGGATTGCTATTCATTTTCATGGCCCTGGTTGTGTTTCTTCCTTTACCCCTATTAGAGGAAAGGATTTAGCTTCTTCTACCTTGCAGTTTTTACCCAAGGTGGTGACAGGTGTCCTGAAGGATTCCTTCCCCAGCAAGGGAAAACACCCAATTGAGGTAGATGAGGCCGAGAGATCAGAGGATGAGAAGCAGGAGTTTGATATGGCTCAGAGGAGGAGCCAGCTGGTTCTGAGGTTCAGGCTTTGGAGTACGTCCCACCCATGTTCATGGCGTGGATGGATGCTATGATGGAGTAGTTAGAGAGTATGTAGCTTTACCAGCAGGATACGAGGGACTTACAGGAGCAGTGGCATACCAGGATAGAGAAGAGGGTTGATGAGTTAGCCCACGAGTAGCGAGACTAGAAGCACAACATGGATATGAGATTGGAGGGCATGGCCCGCGAGCAGCAGGAGTGGTAACAACATACAGATGGCTGACTCGATCAGCTGGAGGACTCCGCCTGTCGCCATGGCGATTGATGGTATTTTTTCCCCCTCTTCCATTTTTATGATTACCTTATTTTCCGTTGCACTTTTGGAAATAAGTGCAATTTTAAGTGGGGGGTAGGGGAAGGTCTCTCTTCCTTCCTTTTTCTTTTATGTCTGCCGGTTAATGTATGTTGTTGTTGTTGTTGTGTTGCACGTTCTGGTACTGTTAGCTGTTTTATAGGAAGTTTTTATTTTTGTTTGGTTAGTTATTGTGTGTTTGTATGTTGGATATGATTGCTGCAATATTTTACCAAATAAATTTGGATCGTTGTTGCACTACCCCCAAAGTTAGGTCTTGGTGCTTGATTTTTATATGAATAGTTGAGAATTTCTAGACTCTAATGTGCATGGTTAACCTGTTTGTTATCGATAAGCTGGTCCTTAAACTTTGTGTCATTTGTTTGATTGGAAGTATGATTTTGCATGTAGTGGTTCGATATTTATATATATATATATATATATATTTTGCATGTAGTGGTTCGATATTTAGATATATATA
>CAOJCR016538957.1:0-10669 GCA_948330485.1 Euphorbia neoarborescens
GAAAACGAGAAGAAATGTTAGCACATGAACACTCTCAACATTATTACAAACATAGATAAGGAGAAGGCAAAGAGCACACGAACGTCAAACTTCCAACCTTATACCTCCGCGTGGTGAGTCTCTATGCATTCTTAGGAATTGGGTCTCCTTGTTATTAACGGGGAGTAACAAGGGTCGAAGCTAAAACCAATTTAAAAATTTAGTTTTGGTAGCCCTAAGGGGAAGTAACTACGGCTTACTATATGCATAGTGGTCAAAATCTCGGATAGCAAAGGAGGGTCCCATAGCATGATATACGCCTTTATCCTCTCCCAAAACAGGTGCGATCGAGGAGGCAGTACGAGGCCATCGGTGGCTTCTTGATACGCGTCCTTGGAACTGAAGAGATACACAAGTGACGTTTCTCAAGAGAACCGGGGCTAGTTTTGGTGTTCCTAATGGGGGAAATGACTAAAGATGATATGCAAAACAAAGAAAGAAAGATATATAGATATAAATAATCACATTTTGCTTTAAAGAAAGATTGCCGATTTCTAAAAACATGTTTTCGAAAAAGACTTTCAATGGCTTGTCAAAATTTCTTTTCAAAAACCAAACTAAAAGTTTGTGAAAACTTAAGTAAAAAAAGTTTTGAAAAGAATCCCAGCGGAGTCGCCACTGGGAGCGAACGCGGCGACCGCCGAAGCGATAGTAAAGAAAAGAATGTTTTTCGGGGTGTTTTTAGTTTTGAAATCGAAAAGACCTTTTTAGCCCCGAAAATGAGACTAAAATAAGAGGAACACTGAGACAAAAGAAAACGGTTCCTAAGCGAGTAGAATTTCCCGTCTTACTTGCTCCCCACATAAAGATGTGGACCCAAATATGGGACTTAAAGCGTTTTTAGGAAAAGGAATTTCCAATTGACATGCGCACGTGAACACGTGCTTAGGTTTTTCGATAAAAGGGTCGGTATCGAAGAGGAAATTGACGTTTTTAAATAATGAAAAAAGTTGTTTTATGAAAAGAAATTTAAGCTCGAATTTCTAGAAAACACTTTTTAGAGTCGCCACCCGGTTCAAAGCTCATAGTGGGAAAAGTTTCACGGTATAGCTCGGACTCGAGTATCGAATCCAAAACTGTGATCCAGAGATCGGGTTCGGACAAGACACCTACTTATTCTTTTTCGAAAAAGGAGCTTTTAGAAAATCGACAATCTTTAGAGAAATCGAAAAGAGATTATTTACGCTTAAGATTGATTTTAATTCATTTATAGTTAAGGCGAGCATCACACAAAAGCAGTAAAACATACATAAGCTGAAAATAAACAAAGAGTATATAAAAAGATACAACCGAGACCTATGGGATACATTTGCTCGGGGAAGGGGATAAAAATCTAACATACATCCACAATATTCATGCATACATACATAGTGCAGAAATAAACATACAACATGCATCACAATAAAGAATGGAAGAGAAAGATAGTTCGGGGATACGCTTTAGAGGGGGAACATACATAAATTAGATTTGGCTTGGATTAAGTGCTATGGAAAGTGGTGTAATTCGTTAGAAAACGCTTGGCTCGATTTTTAGTTTATTTTAAGCATGCAATTAAAGTCGGATGTGCTTCCGGGGCTTAACCCCTTCGTTGGACTGTTCTACACATCCACATTGCTGAAAATGAATCTACAGTTTCACATACGTATAAATCAAGCTAAGCTAATGGCAACCATCGAGCACACAAGAGCGGGAAAGTAAAATGCAAAACGAAAGAATAAACGTGCTTTAAAGTGTTTTAGTGACGCTGAAAATAGGATATAAAGCTGCTATAATGATAAAGAAAACTCTCGAGATGAGAAAACCCAAAAAACAGATTGAAAACAAGGTTTCCTGTTCTGAGCAGTAGGATAACACGATGTTGGCATCTTCATACGATGTCGTGTAGTGTGCCATCGTCGTGTTAATTCCTCAGTCAAATACAAAAGGAGAGAAAAGGAGCCACACGATGATATCCAGGTACACGATGTCGTGTGTTTGGTTTTCATTGTATGGGCTTGAAGCCCAAGAAAATAGAAAAGAAACAACCCACACGATGTTTGTTGGTTCACACGATGTCGTGTGGGTTGATCCAACATCGTGCAAAGTTAGGACCAAAGATGAACAGTAAATTGAGAGATTTGGTCATTCACACGACGTTTTGGCATGTACATGATGTCGTGTGGTGGCCTCAGTGTCGTGTGAACACCATTTCAAAGCTTCTGAAGACCTGTTCGGGGTCCATTTTGGTCCGTTTTCAGTCCGATTTGATACGGAACATCATAAAACTCAATTTAAAACTTAAATATACAAAAAACGGGGAGTTTTTACGTGTATTATGAAAATGGGTATTTTGAGTTTCAGAAACAGAGGAACTGCTGCTGTATAAAAATCGATTTCGACATAACTCGGTATTTCAACAAACTGAGCATACCAAAACGAAGCTTATGAAAAGTTAAAAGGGTTTGAGCTCAGAAAACTACCTTTGCGGCGTGTTTAAGGCACGAACAATGGATTGGAAGGGCCGACACCGAACTGATCGATATATGGAACGGCTCCGATGAGAGCTATTTGCTAAACTCTTGCTTACACCCAGGATCTAGAGATCGAGTGGAGTCTACTGGTATGATTTTTGGTGAATTTGGAGAAGGTTTTGCTTGATGGGTATATTGACAGTGGTTTTGAAATCTTCAAAAAGATAGAGATTAGGGCTTGTTTTTAATGCTAATGAGGCTGGCTTTTTGATTGAGAAGGGTTAGAGATTGATAGGAACATAAATGGAGGAGGAAGAATGGTGAATGGTGAAGATTTAGAGAGATGAAGCTTGCTGAGAGTCTACCGGCGTGAATGAAGTTTTTCCAGCTGATGAAGAAAATGGCCAGCCCCCCTACTCTTTGTTGGAAATTTTGGGTTTTATATGGGCACAAAACCCTAGGTAGAGTGAATTTGGCTTGGGCTTTGGGCTTAGGTTTAGGTTATGAGTTTAAGCTTGGGTTTTAATTTAGGCTTATGGGTTTAAGGGATTAATGGTGATTTGGGTGGTTTGGGTGTTGTTCTCCAGTCCCCGTTTGGCTACAAAGGCTTGACAAATATTTTATTCCGGGTCCGGTGGTACCGGCTTCGAAATCCTTTAGCTATAAACACGCTTATAAAAATATAACAAAGGTACCGGTTAGACTGGTTATCATCATGGATCGCTGGGGAAAAGTCCCGTGCTAAAAGTAACCTTTCTGCTCCGCTTGGCAACCTTTCTGCTCCGCTCGATAACCTTTCTTTTTCTTCTGACGACATTGCCGAAACTCTTTGCAACCTTATCGCAACGCAACCTTTATAAAATAATGCATATAAGCTTTGATTTTCTAATTTCTTTCATTCATTTATACCTTTTCTTTACTGATTTATTACTGATATTAATGGTCTAATATACTCCTATCGGTGGACATGGCAAAGGCGGATCTAACAGATTCATTTTTAGGTTTTGGAAGCCTAGGGGAAATTTCTAAGGCTTCTATACGCAAGGAAGTCAAAGTCCGGATAGAAAAGAAGGGTCCCATAGCTATATATACCATCTATCTCTCAAACAGGTTCGAACGAGACAGATTAAGGTATGAGGCTATCGGTGGCTTTCTAATAGGTACGGTTATGAACTGGCATGCATAAATGCATTTTTTTGAGAAAGTCGGGGTAGGTATGGTGTTCTTAAAGTGGTGGGTGCAATGAGTGTGTCTATTGCAATGTAATAAAAATAAACTTTCAAATGAAAATAAAAACACTTCATTTGAAAATGTTGTCGATTTTCAACTGTCTTTCGAAAATGTCTTTCAAAGCTTGTCAAAATTTCTTTTCAAAACAATTTTAAGTTTGAGAACCCCTATAAAAAAGTTTGAAAAGAAAATCCCCAGTGGAGTCGCTACTGTGAGCAGATGGTCTTAAAAATAAAAACATTAGTTTCGAAAGAACAAGTTTTGACGCGAGCAGCTTGGCGCTCTCGAAAGTTCTAAGATTAAATTAATAAAAAGTTTGAAGATTAAAGTTTGACAGTTCAGTTTTAAAGTTTAGATTGCAATTAAAACTGACACTTTCGATGTGTGTGATTTGACATTCTAGAAAGTTTGGGGATTTGAAAAAGGAAGATAAATTTAAATGAAAAGAAAACGTAAGGAGAAAATAAATTTTTCAAAGAAATCGAGTTTTAAAAGGAAACAAGTTTTGAAAGAAATTCAAACTCAAATTTCTAAAAAACGGTATTTGGAGTCGCCACCCGGTTCTACGCTCTATTGGGAATTAGTTCACTGTTGAACTCGGGTCCTAAGCTCGAACCCAAACCTGTGATCTAGAGATTGGGTTCGGATAAAGCTTTTACTTATCCTTTTCCGAAAGAAATTTGAAAATCGATAATATTTTAGCAAACGAAAAATTTTATTTTATAAAACCTAAAATTAATTTTAGCTTTGAATTTAAAGTGATCGCGTAAGCAAAACAGATAAATAAAATAAGCAATTACGGCCTTTCACAACAACCTATCCTAAGGGGATACATCATTCAAAAAGGGGAATCAGGTATACATCCATGCATACATATTATAAAACACGCATAATTGCTTGAAAATTAAACACTTAGCACGCCAATATGCTTGAAATAGATGTTTTAATAAAAAAGGGAAGATTCGATAGCTCAGGATCATGCGATTAGGGGGGACGCTTAATCCAATGTGGTTTGTAGGATCAGGCGTTTTGGGCAGAGGAATGGTCTCACGACAGCCCGAAAACCTTTTTGGCTAATTTTACGAAAGGGCTATAGTGAAATTTATTTTGAAATTATTTGGATCCTCTTTGAGTTTTTGAACCACGCATTTTTTTTATTGCGAGTCAATTATCCGGGAATAAATTTTCCTTTGTGGACTAGTTTTAGCGGTCCTAAACCGACATTACCCAGGTCTCTAAAACAGTCATATAATTGCGGAAGTTTAAATCTAAGTCATTGATATAAATAAGCATGTCTAATTAACGGTACAACATTGGGCACAACAAATTAAATATAAAGTATTGATAAATAAAAAATGCACGCCGAAAATTTAAACATGATGAAAATATTTATTTTTGACATAACAAAACAAGAAAATGAATTTAATTAAAAATAAAAATACCCAAAATGAGAAATATAAAAACGGTTAAAAAAGGGATCCCGAGGGCCAAAACGACATGTTCAACGAGCATACTAATGGGCTCGTTGAGCACATCCCGCTCTGACTATATATATTTTATTATTTTTATAAAAACACTGATGATTTTAATCCAATTTTAAACACAACATTATACCAAAAACAAAAACAGGAGAGCATGCAAAAAAAGAAGGTTTTTTTACACATTTTAAACTGAATCACCAAAATAAAATAAAATAAAACAGTAAAGAAACGGAGTATATATTTTTTATATTGACGGATTCACTCAACAATAGCAATCATGGAAAATGATAGCAATTAATTAAATATGTGGCTCAGATTTTACCTCTCGTGTGTAAATCCGTGAGTGTTAGATGTTAAATGGGACCCGAATGACTCTGGTGCTTTGCCGCTTCACCCAAAAAAAGTTTCTTTGAGCTTGCCGATGTTACTGGGGGAGAAAGCTTAATAGCAGAGAGATTTATTGTTCTAAATCCTCTACCTCAAGCTTTTGAATGGCTATTTTTAGAATAAGAGGGAGTTTTGGATGGATTTAAGAGGGGTTTTGAGTTTAGTTTTTGCTGGAAGTACAGAGGTGATAGAGATGAATATGAGGTTGATAAAGATTGCTGATTAGGGAAGAAGAAGATTTCTGTGTAGGGATGAAGAAGATCGCTGATGAAAAACTGAAGGTTGCTGATGGTAGAAGAAGGATGAAGAAGCTGATGAAAAACTAAAGGTTGCTGATGGCGATGAGGTGAAGAGAAGAAGAGATCCAAGAAATCTTTGATTGGAGTGAGAAAAAAATGGGTATTTTTAGGATGAGAGTGAGTTTTAGATGGATTTAAGAGGGGTTTTGAGTTTTAGTTTTTGCTGGTAGCGCCGAGATGATGGAGATGAATATGAAGTTGATGAAGATTGCTAAGTAGGGAAGAAGATGACTATTGCGTATGAGGATTAAAATGAATGAAGAAAGTTTGCTAGAGGAGGTGGTGATGAAAAGAAAACTGCTGATTGATGATGGTGATATTGATGAAGATGAAGAAGGCGTAAGTGACGACGATGAACAATGATGAGGACGCCGAGAATGAAGCTGTTGATTCTCGATTGATCCAAAAGGAAGCAAAGAAAGAGGCTGCTGATGAAAAACTAAAGGTTGCTAATGGTAGAAGAAGGATGAAGAGGCTGAGGAAAAATCGGAAGTAAAAGGATGCTGATGAAAAACTGAAGGTAAAAGGCTGCTGGTTAAAAACTCAAGAAAAGAAAAGGCTGCAAATGAAAAACTGAAGGTAATAGGCTACTGATGAAAAACTGAAGGTTGCTGATGATGATAGGACGAAAATTGATGATAAAACATGGTGAGAAAATCAGGAAAGATAATGATGAAGATAATAGAAGGGAGGATCCTGGAGAGAAGCTTGGAGAGATTAGAGTAAGAATGAAATGTAAGAGATTCCTTGATTTTTTCCTTCTTTTTTTCGTAAAAAGGACCCCTTCCCTCTCTCAAATTTTTGTTTTTATCCTAAGGGAATGCCACATGTCTTGCCCATATTGAGTGCTCCCTCTAATGTCTCATCCTGGCATAACTTGTTCCCTAATGGCATCTTTCTTTGTCTCTAAATTCTTATCTCTAAAAAAAATATCTCATCTTATCTTTATTTATTTATCTATTTTTTATTTAATTATATCACTCATTATGACATAAAAATTTGATAAATAGGATTATGGTAAAAAAAAGGTTGGGTTAGATGGGCCCAAGGGTATGTGGGCTTATTTAGCTCAAAACTCAATAGGAAAATTATTAGTTCGGGTCCTTTGTGGTGCGCCACCGGAGTCATCGGTCTTCTTTTGACCAACTCAAATGGATATTAAAACATGAAAAGTAGTCAACGAATGCCATTTTCATCATAGCCTTGGGATAAAAATCTCGGTGCTCACACCAATATTTTCTCGAATTGCTCACTGTTTTCTCTAAAATTTGCTTGAGTTCTCTATTCGAAATCTCTACCTGCCCACTAGTTTATGGGTGGTAAGGAGTTGCAATCTTATTTGTTACTTCGTATTTGGTCAGCAATCTCTCAAATTGGGCATTGTAGAAATGTGTGCCTTGATCAGAGATTATCGCTCTAGGGCAACCAAATTGTGTAAAAAGCTTCTTCAGAATTCTCATTACTATTCTTGTATCATTGTTTGGACATGGGATGGCTTCAACCCACTTACTTATGTAATCTACTACAACCGCTATATACTTATTCCCATGTGAGGTTGGGAAAGTTCCCATGAAGTCAATCGCCTACACATCAAAGATTTCACAGACAATAATATTCTGAAGGGGCAACGCATTCTTTGCTGAGATATTGCTTGTTCGTTGATGTTCGTTGCATTGGGAGACAAAGTTTGTCCATCCTTGAATATTGTTGGCCAAAAGAAGTCGCACTCTAATACTTTGGAGGCATTCTATTCAAACCAAAATGTCCACCAGCTTCTTGATTATGGAACATGTGTAAGATTTGCCAAGTTTCTTCTTCTCAAATGCATCTCTTCATGATTTGATCTACACATAACATAAAAAGAAACGGTTCCTCCCAAAAATAATATTTAAGATCAGTGTAAAACTTTCTCCTTTCTTGTGAGGATAAATTACTTGGTTTGACACCATAGGATAAGAAATTTTCAATATCTGCAAACCCGAGATTAGAGGTTATCGAAAGTAATTTTTCATTTGGAAAAGTGTCGGTAATCTTTGGTTGCTTGTTTAGGTTGCTGAGATTAATCCTGGATAGATGATCAATAGCAAGGTTTTCTGAACCTTTTTTGTCATTTATCTCTAGATAAAATTGTTGCAATAACAATAGCCATCTGATTAGTTAGGGCTTTACATCCTTCTTTGCCAAGAGGTATTTCAGAGCTACATGATCAGGAAGAACAGTAACTTTAGATAGCACAAGATAAGAACAAAATTTGTCAAAAGCATAAACTACAATAAGTAATTCTTTCTCTGTTGTTGTGGAGTTTTGCTGCGTCTCTATTAATTTCTTACTGGCATAGTAAATTGGTTTGAAATTCTTGTCGATTCTTGGTCCAAGTACTGCTCCAACACCTACATCTCCTACCTTGCACAAGAGTTCAAAGGGCAAACTCCACTTCGGAGTTGTTAGAATGGGAACATTGATGAACTTGTCCTTGAGATTGTTAAAAGCTTTTGAGCATGTTTCACTAAAATTGAATGGAGCATCTTATGTAATAAAGCCGTCAATGTTTGTGAAATCTTTGAAAAGTCTTTGATGAACCTTCGGTAGAAACTAGCATGGCGTAAAAAGCTACGGATTTCTTTCATCGATGTATGGGCTGTAAGCTTTTCAATAACTTCGATCTTTGCTCTGTCGACTTCTATTCCTTTTACCGAGATTTTGTCCCCAAGGAAAATTCCTTTGTTTACAATAAAGTGACATTTTTGCCAATTAAGGACAAGATTTGTTTCTCTATATATAATAAGAACTAATTCAAGGTTACTGAGGAAGGATTGAAAAGTCTTTCCATACACAGAGAAATCGTCCATGAAGATTTCAAGAGTTTTCTCTATCATAGCATGAAAGATTGCCATCATGCAAAGCTAGAAGGTTACAGGTGCATTTCATAATTCGAATGACATTCTTCTGTACGCGTACGTTCCATAAGGACATGTAAAATTCATCTTCTCCTGATCTTGTGGATGAATTGGAATATAGTTATATCTTGAATATCCATTAAGAAAATAAAAAACTAAAATCCAGTAAGTCGTTCTAACATCTGGTCAATAAATGGTAAGGGGAAATGATCTTTTCTTGTTGCATCATTGAGTTGGTGATAAGCAATGCAAACTCGCAATCTAGTGATTATTCTTGTCGGGATCAATTCATTGTTTTTGTTCTGGATGACTGTAGTTCCTCCCTTCTTCGGTACGACTTGGATTGGTCTTGTCCATGTAGAATCAGAGATTGGTTAGATAATTCTTGCATCTAGAAGGTTAATTACTTCTTTCTTGACAACTTCCTTGACATTTGGGTTCAGTCTTCTCTGAGGTTGCAGCACTGGCATATGCTCATCTTCCATGTGAATTCTGTGAAAGCATATTGACAGTCTGATGCCTTTGACATCTGAAATGGACCAAGCTAAAGCTTCTTTGTTTCTCCTCAAGACATAAATCAACTGAGCTTTTTGTTCTGAGGTAAGCTTTGGTGATATAATAACTGGGAGCTTATTAGGTGGATCTAGAAATGCATATTCGTGATGGGATAGCAATGTCTTCAACTCAATGACTAGGGGTTCTTCAAAAGATGATTTTTCAGATACTGGTGGTGAACGATCAAGCGACTCCACAATCTACCTGCTTCGAGAGATTGCAGGGCAGCCTATTTTTGCTTCCACTTCTTTGGCCACTAAATCTTCTTCCTCATCAAACTCTATTTCATCACATTCCTGCATGAAATATGGATTCAAATGAATATCGGTTGCATCCAAAAAATAACAAGTATCATCACTAGCTGTTGGATATTGGCATGCGTTTAGCGGTAGTTGAAAACTACTGCTAAATCGCTCGCTAAAGTGCAGTATACCCTGTCGCTGTCAAGTAATAAATCCCAGTAAATCCAAATATCGATCCCACAGGGTTCCTATAATCACCGAACTAATAGGTTTCTTAACGTGTTTGAGCGAATCCAAAAAGATATAAGTTGCTGAAAAATAAATAGCTGAAAATAAAACCAAATTTAACATATACAGTAATCTATCTCCTATCCTGATTCGTAAAGACTTCAATTATTTGCCTATGGTATTCGATGCGATTTCTGAATGCTAAGCGGGTATGGCACTTTGCGAAGAAATATAAACAAACAAATAGGACTCAACTAGCAATTCAAAGTCATGCTAGACGAAGACAAATATAGCGTATCCACAGACTGTGGTTTGGCTCTAGTTCTTTAAAGCCTTCATCAGAGGTGAACTAGTTCTAGAGACTCAGGAACTAATGGCCTGTAAGTTTTCGGGAGTTATCAATTCCGAGATTTCTAAGGGTTTAGTCAAGGTAGGGCCCAATATATGAATCTATCTAATGGATTCTGGTCTCACAAGACTATACGTGCAATCACAAACACAAAATTGACTTGCATAGAAAAGCAACCCTAAACAATTGGTTATAATCTTACACAAAGCGATAGAAAAGAGTTAATGACACACGATTATCCAAGGGTGGTGACGAGACCCTAATCTGACATGCAATCGGAACTAAGAAACCCTAATTCCAATCGAAAGTAGACCGTTCTCAAAATTAACCTTGTCATAAAAGTGTACGTTATAGAAAATCCAATCAATCGAACAATCACAAACGGGAAAATCAAATCATAAACAATTCCATAAATAAATCATAAATCAGCTTACAAAACCTCTTAGGGAGTTATACGCTCTCGGGAGAGTTCAGAGTCATCGAAAGATAAAAACCCTAGCTAATGTTATAAT
>CAOJCR016539652.1:0-14302 GCA_948330485.1 Euphorbia neoarborescens
GAGTTACTTGTCACTCAGTGGCAACTATTTTTTTAGACCTTGCAGGGGATGCATGATTGCTGTTCGGGACTTGCTATGGGGTTCAAGTGAATAGTGAAATTAGGGCTCTATGTTTAGTTTAGGAAGGATCTTAGTTCGGAAATTAAGTTTTTCTATTAGTTTTGGAGTTGTTCTGCTCCGTTTCGAATAATGTTACATTGTTACTTTTATTAAATTTAAGGTTTTTAATTTTTCCATATATTTGATGACCTAAACTTAGTGTATTGTTTCCGCCAATACATGTTTGATAGTCGGGTCGTCACAGTTGGTATCAGAGCTTATACACACGTGCATTACTGGGTCGTTGCAAATTGAGTCTGACATAAACAGAACATTTCTTAAAAGATTTTCTGAACTTGAGAGGCTACTCTACAAGATTTGGGGGCTATTAGACCGAAGCCAAATGAAGAATTCTAGAAGTATTATGATTACTGGATGGCCACTGAAGTGTTCTTAGGGAAGAAACCCGATAACCGGGAAATAATCGTGAAGCTGATTGATGGTTCACTCCCTCTTTATAGGGAAAGGATGGAATTGGATGATTATAAGACATTTGAGGATGCCTATAAGAAGTCTAAAAGAATAGAATGCCAAGCTAAAGCAAGGAGAATGGAAAGCGGGATGTGCCTAATTATTGAAAGATTTATGCATCTGGGCAGCACGATGGTCTTATAGCCCTTAATACCACTGAAACAAAAGCCAAGCCAAATCAGCGAAATAATGTTACTCAGTCTACCCAATCGGTGGAAGTTGTAGCAGTCACCCAGGGGTAGCAATCTTAGAGCACACACAATTTTATATCTCTATAGGTGGAATCGATGAGCCAAATATTCGCTAAGTGCAGGAAGTTGGGCCTCCTATAAAATGTCAAGCCATATCACCCGCCAATAGAGGAAGATAAAGGAAACTTTTATATGTACCATGTAGTTAAGGGACACCGAAGCAATGAATGCCCTGATCTAAAGGCGACTATCTAGTAGTTAGTTGCAGATGGCAAGATCGAACAACCTCAATTGAAGCCTATTATTCTAATGGACCCATCTCCAAAGTTTGAGAACCAAGTTAACATGGTACAGTCGGGGTTGATAGAAAATCTTTTATTCACACAAATTATAGGAGTAGACCCAACTACCCAAGAAGCAATTGAAGAGGAAATGGTAGCATTACAGAAGTAGAAAGCACAGGTCAACGAACAAATCATCGTAAAATGACAATCCTATTTTATGAAGACTCTTTGCAAGGAGAAAGGCTATTTAATCTCTGCAACCTTATTTTTATTTCTATTTTTTTCCTTTCATGAACAATAGTAAATAAAATGCTCTAGTTTTCATATGTTATCTTGTGCAATCCTTGTTTACATTTATACATTTGAGTGACACATTACATGAGCACGACCTTAAATGCAGTAAATTTGAGTGCCAAATGACATATGTAAAGTGACTTTGGAAGTGAATATGCTCTACCTTGAATGGTAAGGTAAAGGAGATAACCTTAAACTCCTGTTACTACCTATAGTATTAGCAACCATACACAGTCGCTCCCAGCATATTCTTATCTGTCTCATTCAGTTGCATCTATGTGCCATTAAGGAGAATATCCCACATAAGATAAAGAATATTCCGCATATGAATATGAATGATTTTGTTGAAATTCTCTCATTTATTTTTATTGTAAACATCATTTTTCATAAACAACTCAATGCAGTGAAAGTCCTTTCTTGCATGCTTGTGTAATGTTTACCTTTATAATATTGGGATTGCATATAATTCTTCACTAAGCATATCTTATATACATCACATTATGTTGCATGAGACCATCATGAATGCATTTGAATGGAATCAAAGGATACTTATTTCATAAAGTAAAATAAAGTAACATAAAAAAGAGAGAGAGAGAAGGTATAAGTGTTGATCCCACTATTTGTGTGTACAATTATGGGTCGAGCTAGTAGCCATGAAGGATAGTGATATCCAATGTATTGGAGGTACTTAACTCATTAAAAGGTAATTCTCCAGTAGAAGGCATTTTACGTCCTGAAGTAAGCTAAGAGAGAGAGAGAGAGAGAGAGAGAGAGAGAGAGAGAGAGAGAGAGAGAGAGAGAGAGAGAGATAGAGAGAGAGAAGGTATAAGTGTTGATCGCGTTGTTTGTGTGTACAATTATGGGTCGACCTAGTAGCCACAAAAAATTATGATGTCTAATGTATTGGGGTACTCGGCTCATTAAGTAGGAATGCTCCAGTAGAAGACATTTCACATGCTGAAGTAAACTCATATTATTTTTTAAAATGGAACTTACATGGAATCCATATCCCTTCTTTATTTTTATTCGTAGCCATGATGAGTTCATCAATAATATACGATATCTGTTCAAGATATATGTTTACATGTTGACTTCACCTGCAAAACCAAAGTTATCTGGTTTAAACATGCATTCACAGAAAGCACATTGCATCATATTGATTATAAAGCACATTGTTCTCCAATTAAAATGCATTTGCCACATGCAATTTGAAATCATTTGTTATTCATCTCCACCAACTCAAAGGGCATGTTATTTACATGACCTTAAAAACCATTTATCTTGTCTTTAGCGTAGGGGATGTCATCAATATAACCCCTAGAACCATCTCTTTTCCTCAATCAGCTTAGGGGCATGTCACATGACCCTTACAATTTTTCCCTTCTATGTCATCCATAAAACCCTAAGTCGATATGACTAGGATCTTAATTAAAACAACATGTCACCCACGTGATTTTCAGTGATGAAAATCGAAAAAGCTCACTATAAACAAAAGAGGGTGATAGTTAAATTTGAAGTCACTTTCATCTTTTCTGTTGCACTCACGTTTACTGCATCGTAATGTTATGCATACTCATGTCTTACTCAAAAGATATCATTGCACCACTGCACGTAAGTTGAGATACATTAGAGCATCTCAAACTTGTTCCTTCTCCCGAATAGAGTTATTAATATAAGAAGATCGTCAAATCGGACTAGAATCAAAAGGCATGGTCTCTAGTGAACCATCATATGCCACCTCCATCGAAATTGTGAATACCTTTGACGTATCATTGTATTTCCCCAAC
The DNA here is from genome assembly GCA_948330485.1 of Euphorbia neoarborescens. Lineage (NCBI taxonomy): Eukaryota > Viridiplantae > Streptophyta > Magnoliopsida > Malpighiales > Euphorbiaceae > Euphorbia > Euphorbia neoarborescens. Next base: position 3,127 of record CAOJCR016539652.1, read on the forward strand.
AGATACTGGACACCCCTAGCTGAAGTAAGAAGGGAATTGAGCATCATCTTCTCCAAGTTTTATAGTATCCTTAAATATTTGGCATGCATATGCATCACCATACATACATGCATAAAATATGCATCCATACGTGTAAAACAAGCACAAAGAACACATCAAATATGCATCCATATCCATTTTGGTAGCAAGTTCTCCTTCTTGATCGTATGGGTAAAAATTTTTGTCTCAAAATTTATCAATTAAGAAATAAGAATTAGCTACGAATTAATCCAAACTGGAAGTTCAAACATCATCATTATTCGGTCATCCCACAGGGAGCTTGTATCTTGTCACGATTTAGGTGTTCCTTAGGGAGCCTATATGTTATCGTTGTCCGAGAATTCCATACATTCATTTCGGATGACTAGCTTGTTTCACTTATAATTAAAGGGGCAAAAACTTTTGCTACCAAAATAATCAATTGTAAGTAAAACTAATATTACATTACATGGCATGCACATCATATGCATATGCCATAGCAGCCAAAACCTCGACCCATTCGATCGCATGAGGGGTAAAGGCACCATCACACATGTTACATACATTTTATTCATAACTTGATTTCACTTACAATTGAAGGGTCAAAAAATTTCGTTACCAAAATAATCAATTGTAAGTAAAACCAATTTGAAACTACATTAGACACGAGATATTCACATGATATCCATATGCTACAGTAATCGAAACCCTAACCCATTCGGTCACATGAGGGGTAAAGGCATTATCACACATGTTATATACATTTCATTCATAACTTGATTTCACTTACAATTGAAGGGGCAAAATTTTTTGTTACCAAAATCATCAATTATAAGTAAAACTAATTTGAAACTACATTAGCCACAGGATATGCACATCATATGCATATGCTATAGCAGCCAAAGCCCCGACCCATTCGGTCACATGAGGGGCAAAGACACAATAACATATTTTATATGCATTTCATGTGCAATCTTCCTTCACTTACAATTGAAGGGGTAAATTTTTTTGTTGCCAATATAATCAATTGTTAGTAAAAATAGACTTTTCAAGTTATGTGAGTTGTGTGATACCAGCATTATATATCTCATGCATATGTATGGTTATAACTTATGCATCATGTCATTCATGCATAGAAAAAATCCCTCACTTTCTCTATCGTGTTCCTAATTTCATCATTTCAATTTAGTCACATAAGGGGCAGTCTGTGAGCACAAAATTTTTTCAGGTCAATGATGAGCCGACATTCGATGACCTGTTTGTGTGTACTCTTCTGATTTATTCAAATGAGAAGCTCAATGGAAAAATCCAAAATTGAAATTTAAATGATTTTTATAACAACTAACCTGAGTTAAAATAATACCTTAGGCTGGGCTAAATTAAAATCAAAATTTCAAAGAAAAAAAGATTTTTTGTTAGGTCAGATCGGATTAAAATTATAATTTCGATTAGACCAGGATTTAATGAAAATTGAGTTTTTGGGTCTTTCTAAACAAAAATAATAAAAACGGGTCAAATGTGAAAAAGAAGTGTGGAAAGACGGGACTTAAAAGAAGAAAAGAGGAGAAAGGAGGACTAAAAGGAGAAAAAGGGAAACTACGTCGTTTTGGCCAAGATGAACCAAATTGAAACAAATAGAAAGGGATCCAAAATGACATCATTTTGGGAGAAAAGTTAAATTCATAAAACGATGTCGTTTTTTATTAAAGAAAGAAAGAAACAATAATAGAAATAAAGTGAAGTTTTGGTAGCTAAGAGGGATTAAAATGTGCTGCGTTTTTTACCCTCTTCACTAGATGAAGAAATAAAAAGATAAGGGGAAAGATTGGACTTTTTTTTGAATTGGTTTGGGACTCTATGATTCAGTTGGATTCCATCAATTTTTCACTAAAAAAGGAGATAGAGATGGAAAGAGCAGAAACAATATCAAGAAGGGTTCTATTTTTATTTCCATCCGAAAAGGATTCTACTGGAGATGGAGAGAAGAGAGGATGCTCGGTTACGGGGTTTAAAGGAGATAAATTTTCGATTAATGTAGGGGGGTTGACAGCGATTCTCTGGCAGTAACAGACCAAGAGAAAACTGACTCTCTAGGCTGTGAATTTAGATTAAAGGGGGAAGGATCGATGGACGACTGGTGATGGACTGACGGGGATTTTGGAACAGTTGAGAGATTGGATAAGGTTGACGAATGAGGGACCGATGATTAGGGACTTTGATTGTGATTTAGGACTGTGAATTTAGATGAAAGGATGGTCTCTGAATTTGGGGACTGTCAGAGACCTGCGATTAACGAACAAAAGCAAAAATGAAATACACAGAAGGCTACTATTTAGAATTCAACATTAAGTAATCAAGGGAACTGCAGATAAGAAGTAAATCTCTTTTCCATTTCTTTTCTTAAATAATTCTGGATTGATTTTCTGCCCGTGGCCAGTCAATCATTGATTTTTATTCGATAACATGAATTTCCTTTTCCTCCTGTTTTTAGTCTTTGCTGGATTTTATTTGAGTTGCAATCAGGATTGATTTTTGTTAATTGATTTTGATTTCGTAACAAGAACTGATAGATTTTGATTTCCTATTCATCATTTTCTTTTATTGAGAATCCAATCAGTCTGGTTTTCACGTTTTCATTACTGCATTTATTTCGGTTTCATTTTGGGGTTTTCGATTAACTCACCAGAATCCAAATTTGTGGATTGATTGTTGGCGATTGAAATGATCTTCGGAAAATTTTTTGCCCAAAATGGAACTGATATCTGAAATGTTGAATTTAACCTTCATTGAGCTTCTTAAAATTAAGGATGAATTTATTGCATACATAACATTCCTGAGGCCTAAAACAAATTTTTGCTTCCTGTGGGTTGCTACTGATTGTTATTTGTATAATGCCATTCGTTTTCTATCATCTAGTTATTGTGTAGTTGAGTTTGCTAAATCGTTTTACTGATAACTCCTTCTGTGTGGATGTGTGGTTGTTTTCCTTTCATAATTAATCCTCAAGTAATATGCTTCTTGTCATATGTGTGGTATTGAGCCTGTTTGTAATGTTAATTTCATTTTTTTTCTATTTCATTCCAATTCACAGTAACTCTTTTTGTCCTCCATTTGTCTTGGCATGTTGTTACCATTTTATTTTACTTTAATTGATTTTCTTTTGTCATTTTCTTTTTAATTGGTTTCATTTCTCTTTTTATTTTTAAATTTATTTTTTTATCGATGTCATTTTTTTGTGCATTTTTATTTTTATTTTTTTATTTAATTTCATTTTTATTTATTTTTTATCATTTTTTATTTTTTATTTAATTTAATTTTTATTTATTGTTTTATCATTTTTTATCACATTTTTTTTTATGTTAAAGCATTTTAATTTCATTTTCATTGGAGCTCCCTTCATCCAAATTTAATTCATGTTTACATTTAACAGTGAAATTGTTATTTCATTTCAATACGTGTTTTTCGAAATGTCAATTGGTTTTCAAAACAAAGTCGAACCGAGATGATGTTAATTTTTGTGAATTGTGTTTATCTTGTTATCATTTGATTTTACAGACTTAGATTTTTATTTTAATTACACGTTTATATATGCATCTAGAAAATCGTGCTAACAAGCCGATTTAGGGCCGCTAGATCAGTGCTACAAAGAAAACCCCAGTTTTCAGATAACCAACCTCCCTATTATGTATAATTCCGAGCTACCTTATCTTTTTCTTTTGTTTTTTATATGTTAACTTTCATAATCTTATTTGTCTCCTGCTTGTTTATATTTTTGTAAATATTTTTTTTAGATGTATGATTAGGATTTAATTAATGTTCTTTACTATTTATTTATATTTCATTGTCTTTCCCCTAAATCCAATTTCTACAATTCTATCCCTTAGAATAGCTTGTTGTGCAAAGGTTGTAATGTTGTGAATTCCTTTTGTATTTATTTACTGCTTTCTCGTATGAGATCTGCATGTTTAAACTAAAATGAATTAAGTCTCTTTGAATGCATATTTTAATTCCAATTTCCAAACCAGTAAGTGATTCATATTGAACCTAGAATCTTTTATTGTATGGTGGCCTCAACCGGTTCAGCCATACTAATTTTCTCAATTGAGCTGATTCGGATGGCGACACCAAACAAACTTTTTCTATAAGGAATTTTTTAGTGGGAAATTTTTAAAAACATTAGTGTGCTTCATAGTGTCTTGATTTTCACATCATCCGCTCACAGTGGTGACTCTACTGGGATTTTTTTTATTTCTTTTTAATTAAGTTTTTATAAAGATAAAATGAAAAAGCTTTTGGATGAACACCGAATATAAGTTTGGAAATTGGAATTGGAATTATATTTTTCATTTTATTTTTATGCTTCATTTAGATCTTGCATTTTAGGACCATCCTTTATACCTGGTGATCCTGAGAAAGCGCTGCTTATGTTCCACAGTTTGATCATAAGGACGCCTATTGGGGTATCAACTCATACGCTTTATATAGAACATAACTTTGCGTTATGGGAAGTATATAAAATCTATAAGAACCTTTATTATACCCATTCACTAAGCCCACATGTAGAAACATTACCAACTTCTCTTAGGTCTCCAAAACATAAATTAAAATGGTTTAGGTTCGACCTTTGCTGCTCCCTGTTAATGGAAAAGTGAGCCCATCTAGGAAAGAGATTGCCTTGACCGCTTGGAGTTATAAGGTTGGAAAATTTCGTTCTGCATGCTACTTGCTCTTGTTTGTATGTGTTTGTAATTCAATACACATCATAATCATATGCCTAGTTTTAGGTCTCTTTGACATCATTTTATTGAAACACCATGATGACCATGCATTATCACCCTTACATACAAAGGATGTCACATATGCATATCACATGTCATGCTAACTCACATCTATGGGCAGCCATATGCATCGATTGTTCGAGTCTTATAATATATCATCATATCCTAATTGTCACTACTCATGCTTGTAATTTTTCCCAAACACTGTACTAGTCTTGTGCATATATACTAGTCATGTGCATAGCATTTTGTAATACATGTTATATGTCATGTCAACCTACACTCGTATATAACCACTTACTTCTAGTCTCGTATGCATTACGAATCTCATACCGACATCGCATCTAGGAACCTTACTATAGGCTAGCTGTTTCCATACTTAGGAATCTATTTGGAATTTTGGAGTTCATCGGTTCCATTCCTATTCTTTGACTTGTTTACATTTTAGGATCTGTTAGTACTCCATAGGCTTCCAACATCCTATAGCCTATCTATTATTCCACAAGGTCAAAGTTGTATCAGTCATGCATCTTTTTATCTAGTTATCTAGCTTTAAGGCACATTTTATTATATAATACATCATGACATTTTCAAACACTATGTTAGTAATTGTCAAAATATCATATGACATGTCATGCCTGCTATGCCATGTTATCCATATTATGCTGCATCAATCACATTGTTCATATTATGCCATATCATCCACACCATGTCATGTCATGCCATGATTATGCCATATCCTTCATATTATGTTATGCCATATCATTCATATTATGTCATGTCATACATATTATGTCATGTCATTCATGAAATGCTATGTTATTCATATTATGCAATGACATCTATATTATATATTGTCATTCATACATACATATTATGCCATATTATTCCATGTCATATTATTTCATATCATTCATATAGTGTCATGCCATTAATTATATGCCATGTCATTTATACAATGTCATGTGTGCAATGTCATCCATGTAATGTCATGTCATAATACAATGTCATATCATTCATATTATGTCATGTTATTCATGTAACAAGATATTCATCATGTCATAAATGCCATAACATTTATCATACTGTGATACCAAGACATCATGACATATTAGTTGCATAATGTTGTTCTATAACATTGGTCATCTCATGACTACAAATGTCATGTCCTTCACCCTTATATGTCTAGGGGCATAGAATATATCAATGTCAGTTAGAATGCCTATTATACATTTCATAACCACATTTCATGACTGTCTGTCCTATTTCAAGAAAGTAGTCCACTTTCGTGTTAAAGTCGTCTCACGCATTAATGAATTTACACAAGTTAGATTCCATCCTTCGTTAGATTTTCCCTACGGTGGGGCAAATCATTAAGACACATATCATTTCATATGTGCATATGCTAATAGCTAATGAATAACTGCTTAACATTGCAAGTTGCATTTTTTCCATCGTTACCCAAGAATATACACCACAATTATTTGCGGCCACATACATACATTTTTATACAGCATGTTCATGGCATTTATTAACCCTTTTTAAACCTATTTCATTAGTGGTACTCTAAAGGTATCGAACCTATATTCATGTGATAAACACAAGTATGTTAAACTCATGTCATAAGTGGTAGTCTAAAGGTACCGAACCTCTACCCTCAGGTATGTTAAATTAATTTCAAAAGTGGTACTAAAACTCTACCATCGGGTATGTTAAGGTCATTTCATAAGTGGTACTCTAAAGGGAGCAAAACTCTACCCTCGGGTATGTTAAAATTATTTTATAAGCGGTGGATGTGAGATTGCCGGTTAGTAGGCCCTTTTCTTCTGAGAATGGGTGTGAGCAGACCTAAGTACAAATAACCAACCTGATAACAGAGGAAGCAGTGATAGGGGCAGTCAATGTATATCGGCAATCTGAGTAAGGCAATACACTAATTGAGTCTGATAGAAACAGAAGATTGCTTGAAAGATGTTCTGAACTTGAGGCCTTATTGACAAAGGTGAAAGAAACAATGCATTTTGGGGGAGTTAATAATACAACTATGAAGGAGGTTAGGGCAAGTAGGCTTGAGCTTCTCCTGCCTAACTTTAAAATACCGACTCTTCCTCCATACATGGGAGCAGGTCTGCCAAGGGTGCAAGTTGAAAATAATACTAATGTAATGGAGAAGCAAGGGCTAACTCATAATCAGATGGCAAGCCTTTTTCCTTGCACTTTGGAGGGAGCAGCAGCTGAATAGCTCAATATACAGTCGAAAGAAATTTAATCAAACTGGGAGGCACTACCAAGTGCTTTGTTGAACATTATGGGAATAATACTAAGATGAAGACTACTCTACAAGATTTGGAGGCTATTAGACAGAAGTCAAATGAAGCATTCAGAAGTATTATGAATGATGGATGGCCATTGAAGTGCTCTTAGAGAAGAAACCCAATAACGAGGAAATGATTTTGAAGCTGATTGATGGTTCACTCCCTCTCTATAGGGAAAGGATGGAATTGGATAAATATGCGACATTTGAGGATGTCTACAAGAAGGCTAAAAAAATAGAACGTCAAGCTGAAGAAAGGAGGATGCAAAGTGGGAATGTGCCTAATTATAGAAAGATTTCTCCATTCGGGCAGTGTGATGGTCTTATAGCCCTTAATGCCACTGAAACAAACGCCAAGCCAAATCAGGGAAATAATGTTGCTCAGTCTACCTAGTCGGTAGAAGTTGCAGCAGTCACCTAGGGGTAGCAATCTTAGAGCACATAAAAGTTTATATCTCTATAGGTGGAATCGATGAGCTGAATATTCGCCAAGTGTAGGAAGTTGAGCCTCCTACAAAATGTCAAGCCATATCACCCATCAAACGAAGAAGACAAAGAAAACTTTTATGTGTACTATGTATTTAAGGGACACAAAACCATTGAATGGCTTGATCTAAAGGCGACTATCTAGTAGTTAGTTACAGATGGCAAGATCAAACAACGTCAATTGAAGCCCATTGATCAAATGGACCCACCTTTAAAGTTTGAGAACCAAGTTAACATGGTGCAGTCGGGGTTGACAAAAAATCTTGTATGAACAAAAATTATAGGAGTAGATCCAACTACCCAAGCAATAATTGAAGAGGAAATGGCAGTATTGCAGAAGTAGAAAGCACAGGTCAACAACCAAATCATCGTAGAATGACAATCCTGTTTTGTGAAGACTCTTTGCCTGGAGGAAGGCTATTTAATCTCCATAAGCTTATTTTTATTTCCATTTTTTTTCTTTCATGAAAAATAGATAATAAAATGCTCCAGTTTTCATATGTTATCTTGTGGAATCCTTGTTTACATTTATACATTTGAGTGACCATTACATGAGCACAACCTTAAATGCAGTAAATTTGAGTGCCACATGACATATGTGAAGTGACTATGCTCCCCTTGAACGGTAAGGTAAAGGAGAAAACCTCAAACTCTAGTTACTACTGATAATATTAGCAACCACACACAGTCTCTCTAACATATTCTAATCCGTTTTAATCAGTTGCATCTATGTGCCAATAAGGAGAATACCCCACATAAGCTAAATAATGTCCCGCATATGGATGTGAATAATTTTGTTGCAATTCTCCCATCTATTTTTGTTGTAAACATCATGTTTCATAAAAACCTCAATGCAATGAAAGTCCTTTCTTGCTTACTTGTGTAATGTCTACCTTTATAATTTTGTCATTGCATATGATTCTTCATTAACCTTATCTTATATACATCACATTGTGTTGCATGAGACCATCATGAATGTAGTTGAATGGAATCAAAGGATACTTATTTCATAAAATAAAATAAAGTAATATAAAAAAGAGAGAGAGAATGTATAAGTGTTGATCCCGCTATTTATGTGTACAGTTATGGGTCGAGCTAGTAGTTGCGAATGATTGTGATATCAAATGTATTGGGGGTACTCGACTCATTAACTGGAAATGCTCCGATAGAAGGCATTTTACGTTTTGAAGTATGCTAAAAAGAGAGCGAGAGAGAGAGAGAGAGAGAGAGAGAGAGAGAGAGAGAGAAGGTATAAGTGTTGATCCTATTGTTTGTGTCAATGATTATGGGTCGAGCTAGTAGCCGCGAAGAATTGTGATGTCCAATGTATTGGGGGTACTTGGCTCATTAACTGGGAATTCTCCAGTAGAAGACATCTTATATCCTGGAGTATGCTCATATTATTTCTTAAAACGGAACTTACATAGAAAATATATCCCTTCTTTCTTTTCATTCGCAACCATGATGAGTTCATCAACAATATATGATATCTGTTCAAGATATGTTTACATGTTTTCGCCTGCAAAACCAAAGTTATCTAGTATAAACATGCATTCACAGAAAGCTCATTGCATCATGTTGATTATAAAGCACATTGTTCTCCAATTAAAATGCATTTGACATATGCAGTTTGAAATCATTTGTTATTCATCTGCACCAACTCAAAGGGCATGTCATTTACATGACCTTAAAAACCGTTTATCTTGCCTTCAACCTAGGGGTATGTCATCTACATAACCCCTAGAACCATCTCATTTTCTCAATCATCTTAAGGGAATGTCATCTACATGACCCTAAAATTTTTTCCCTTCTATGTCATCCACAAAACCCTAAGTTAACATGACTAGGCTCTTGAGTAAAACAATATGTCACCCATGTGATTTTCAATTATAAAACCTAAAAGGCTCTCAAGAAACAAAAGAGGGTGATAGTTAAATTTGAAGTCCCTTTCATCTTTTCTGTTGCACTCATATTTACTGCATTGTAATGTTATGCATGCTTATATCTTACTAAAAAGATCTCATTACACCACTGTGCATAAGCTGAGCTACGTTAGAGCATCTCTAACTTGTTCCTTCTCCCCTATGGAGTCATTAATATAAGAAGATCGTCAAATTTAACTAGAATCAAATGGTCTCCAGTGAACCATCATATGCCACGTCCATCAGAATTGTGAATACCTTTGACAGATTATTTTACTTCCCCAACAGATACTAGACACCCCTAGCTGAAGTGATAAGGGAACTGAGCATCATCTTCTCCAAGTTTGACAATATCCTTAAATATTTCGCATGCATATACATCCCCATACATACATGTATACATGCATAAAATATGCATCCATACATGCAAAACATGCACGAAGCACACATCAAATATGCATCTATATGCATTTTGGTAGTAAGTTCTCCTTATTGATTACATGGGTAAAAAAATTTATTTCCAAATTTATCGATCAAGAAATAAGAGTTAGCTATAACTTCATCCGAACTGGAAATTCTAACATCGTTATTATTCAGGCATCTCATAGAGAGCTTGTATCTTGTCACGATCTAGGTGTTCTCAGGAAGCCCTTGTATTTTTGTTGTTCGAGAATACATACATTCCGGATGACTAGCTTGTTTCACTTACAATTAAAGGGGCATGAAATTTTTTAGCAAAATAATCAATTATAAGTAAAACCAATTTTACACTACATGGCATGCACACCATATGCATATGCCATAGCAGCTATAACCCTGACCCATTCGATCACATGAGGGGCAAAGGAACCATTACACATGTTACATACATGTCATTCATAAATTGATTTCACTTACAGTAGAAGGGGAAACAATTTTTGTTACCAAAATAATTAATTGTAAGTAAAACCAATTTGAAACAACATTAGCCACAAGATATGCACATCATATCCATATGCTACAGCAACCGAAACCCTGACCCATTCGGTCACATGAGGGGCACATGCATTATCACACATGTTACATACATTTCATTCATAACTTGATTTCACTTACAATTGAAGGGGTAAAATTTTTTGTTACCAAAATAATTAATTGTGAGTAAAACCAGTTTGAAACTACATTAGGCACACGATATGCACATCATATGCATATGCTATAGTAGCCAAAGCCTCGACCCATTTGGTAACATGAGGGACAACAGCACCATCACATATTTTATATGTATTTCATGTGCAATCTGCCTTCACTTACAATTGAAGGGGCAAAATTTTTTGTTACCAATATAATCAATTGTAAGTAAAAATAGACTTTTCAAGTTATGTTAGTTGTGTGATACGAGCATCATATATCTCATGCATATGTGTGTTCATAACTTATGCATCATGTCATTCATGCATAGGAAAATCCCTCACTTTCTCTATTGTGTTCCTAATTTCATCATTTGAATTTAGTCACACGAGGAGCAATCTATAAGCACAGAATTTTTTCAGGTCAATGATGAACTGGCATTCGCTAACCTGTTTATATGTACTCTTTCGATTTATTCAAATAAGAAGCTCAATGCAAAAATTTAAAATTCAAATTGAAATGATTTTTATAATGGCTAAGCCGAGTTA
>CAOJCR016541218.1:0-10399 GCA_948330485.1 Euphorbia neoarborescens
TCAACTGCGATTGATGATTTTTTTCTCTTATCACTGAAAGTCACCATTAATGAACACTGCTGATCTTCCATTCTTCACTATCAAACAACAATCTTCTTTTATTTTTCTCTTAAAATAATATCAAATAAACTCAAAGAAAGCAAATGCTTTGATTTGGTTCGAAAGCGAGAATTGTCGGAGTTAATTGGATCTTCATTCGTTATTACTCACGGATATCTTAACGAGAGGTATGCTCTGAGCCTATACATCTTGATTTTTATTTATTTTATGACTTTCAGTTTGATAATATGCACGTTAGGTTTTTTTTAATTGTTTTAGGTTTAAGATTGTGTTATGTTTTGAATGATTGCTTTATAAAATTTTGTGTTGTGATGTTAGATTTTTGTTCTGTTTATTTTAGGGTGTTTTAGATTTTATTTGTGTTAAGCTTTGATTTATAAAATGAAATAAGAAAATCGTTAATATGTTTGATATTCAAGTTGATTTGTCTTCATGTTTTTGGCCACGTAAAAATCCGTATTTTATTGAGTGTCTATTATTTTTGTTTAGTTTAGGAATGTTTTGAATGGTTTCGGGTGAAAACTGGATCAAAATAGAGATGATTTGAAGTTGTTAAAGCTGTGAATAAGGATTACCTACGCATTAGCAACGAAATTCTCGTCGCTAAATCCGTAGCTATTTCCTTAAGTATTATATTTCCTCTTTTGGGTTTAGCAACCAATTTCATAATCTGTTGCTATTTTCGTTGCAGAAGCTAAATTTTTTTTTTAATGTTAATTTATTTCACTTTTAATTTTCAATCTTTTTTTCATTATTCTTTTACGTGTTAATTTTTCTTGAAATGTTTAACGTGTTACTTTTTGGAGTGTTTTATAGTTATCTCTATTTTTTCACTGTGTTTTATATCCGGAGTTTGCACCTCAGGTACATATCTCTTATCCTTTAAAAGTTATTTTCTGTGTGTCGATGAAATGCCAATAAATTAGCGCGATTTATTTTGCATATGTGACCTAGATTTATATTTTTGTAAATATTTCGCTTGTATTTAGAAATCGGCCAATGTCAGCTTAGGACCGCTAAAACAGTCCAACGAAGGAAATTTCTTCCCCGATAACTGACTTACATATTAATTTTGCATGCTCCAAAAACTAAAATATGAGCCAAATATTTTCTAAAAATAATTTCACCACAGCCCATCCATAAAATTGGCGAAAACCGTTTTTGGGTCACCGCGTGACCATCTTTCGGCCCAAAAACGTTCGATCCAATAAAATCGCTTTGGATCGAACGTCCCCCTGATTTGCATGATCCCGAGCTATCTTACTCCCTTTTCTTCACATGTTCATTTCAAGCATGCTTATGTGCTAAATGTTTATTTTTAAGCAATTATTACATGTTATGTATGCGTGGATGTTTCTCCGATCCCCACTTTTTGAAAAATGTATCCCATAGAATAGTCTGTTGTGAAGGGTTGTAAATGTGTTTAAATTATTACTTTATTTATACGCTTTTGCTTGTGCGATAACACTAAAATTAAAAGAACTAAAATCAATCTTAAGTTTTGCAAGTAAAAATATTTCGTTATAAAATGTTGTCGATTTTCAAATAGTTTTTGAATAAAGGATAAGTAAGAGCCTTGTCCGAACCCGATCTCTAGATCACGATTTTTTATTCAAGCTTAGGTTTTGAGTTCAACTGTGATTAAATTCCAGGTAGAGCTTAAAGCCGGGTGGCGACTCCGAACACCATTTTTAAGATATTCGAGTTTGATTTTCTTTTGAATTTGAGTTTCTTTTCGAAAATTCTTTTCCGTTTCAAATTGTTTTCTTTTGATTCCGATTTTTGTTTTCATTAAAATCCTAAGCACGCGTTCACACGCGCAAGTTGTTTGGAGATCCTTACTTCGAAAGCCTTAATTCCCGATTTGGGTCCGCCTCTTAGCGGGGGGTACTAGGAAAGGAAATTCCACTCCTTTAGGAAACGTCTTCTGTTTTAAAATTGTTTTCTTTCAAAACGCTATCGATTTTATTTCTAAAAATGTAATTTTCTTTTAACTTATTTTTCATAAAAAGTCGCTGCGCTCACAACGGTTAAGTTGTCTGTACGCCATTTTAACACATTGGTTACTGTATCATCCTATTATTAAGCCATACATGTCTCTTAGTAACTAATGAGATGTTTATATATCTTCTAAATTGCTACTCCACGCCCAATCTATATATCTTTTTTTGCCCTTCTTCAAACACTTTTTGCCCTTCTTCAGAAAAGAGAGAGAAACTTCACCACAACCTCCTTCAACTCTAATCAACAAGCTTCATCTAATGAGTTTCACATCCTTTCCTCCTTGTTTTTTTCATTATTAAACCCTTTCCCTATGTTTTATCTACCTTGTTTATTATTTTTATTTGTTTATTTGCCTTTTATCCGTTGTTACTGATTTGTATGCATTCAAAATTTTTGGTACCCATTATTGCTATTACTGTTCTTCTTTCCCTTGTCATTTTGTTGTTCTTCTTCATTTTATTATCATGGATGCGTCTAGTTCTTGTGAGAATAAGTGTGATGTATGGTATGTTAGAGTACAAAGAGAATTTTTAGTTGAATATCATATCCCCCTCCCTTATATTAGGATAGAAAGAATTGCGGGTGGAGTGATAAATCTAGAGGGGAGAAAGATAAAATGATAGCCCAAGTTCCTGAACTTCATCGAGTGATATATTCGAGAGTTATGAATTATTGAGTAACGAGGAGAGTTTCAACATTGTTCACCTCTATTCATTGTGCTGCCTCAAAACCCAAAAACCATACACTAGAGGCAAAAAAACCTTAGAAATACTTTCTTTCAAATACAACCTAAACCAAAAAGGGAAAATCCTCGCGTAGAGGATTTTCTATCTGAAATCCACCTAAGTCACCTTGTTCCTTGTGTCATTGTGTACCTATGGCTATAGGAGTGTGATGTGCATTTTCTCAGTGAATGAGAGTGTGCATCAATCGTCTCTTGGATTTTTTCAATTTACGTAGACAACATCCACCTAGTTACGTTTTGTCATCGAGTCTAGCCATCCTTTTTTTTTTTTATCTTTGGGGTTTTTATCCAGTAAGGATCCGCCAAATGTATAGGGAGATATATGTAGGATCTATTGGTTCTACCAAAACCTAATTATACCCTTCGACCCATTATTTATTGAGAACTTAGCTACTCTAAAGATAAATACTCGAGAAGATGACGTTAAACTTTGGCAACGAGATCCCTTCTATTGTTTCACTAATCAGATGCAATCATTGAAGTATTTTAAAGAATATTTCTTTTTCATCAAAATCTTAGATAACATCTCGGATAAATTTCCTACAACATAGTCTTCTACCATGCCGACCAAGCCCCCTCAATAAAGAAAGGATAATGATGACTGTCTAGGGGACAATTGTGAATGTATACATAAGAAGAATTTCCATGGTTGACCATGGCTTGGATGGTCTAAGCTTTATTTACTTCTCTGGATCGACACCTTAAACTAGTAGTTTTTTTTAACTTTAATATCTTTTATTTTGTTTCTAGGTATGGAAAAGTCTAATGCTTTTGAAAAAAAATTTAGCTAATAAAAAATCCAATCTATTAAATGTTCTTTATCGGGAGCCTGAGGAATTAATAGCAGCATTAATAGTGGGAGCGCGTACTTTAAAGGTTCTTTTTATTTAGGGAAACCAATTTTTATTTTAGGATAAAAACACGTTTAAAAGAATCAAACACGAATCCCTTTAAACAATGACCGGAGTCGCCGCCTAGTTTTTAAGCTCCACGAAAACTAAATCATGGTGTTACCTAAAACCTAAGTGAGAGTCCAACAGTGTTTACTAGAGATTTGAGTACGGATGAGAGCTTACTAATCCTTTTTCTTTATAAATGAAATGTACAAAATGGAATAAGGCCCAAATTCCTCTTCTTTATTTTTATATTATCGCACATGCACTTAAAGCAGATTAATAAATCAGGAATAATAAAAACATATTGCAACCCTTCATAATAGCCAATCTAAGGGAGATACATTTCTCAAAATCACGGATGGGGTACAATTGCCTAGTTTACACAATATCTATAGATTGCGTTAAAATAAATAAATAAATGAAATAAATAACCTAATCATACATCTAACCTAGTCGATTACCCTATATCCACAAAGGTTAGGACATATATGATAAGTAGGACTCATTTAGGACGTATGAAATTAACATGCATTAGAAGAAGGATAGAACATATAGCTCAGGGATATGCATAATAGGGAATAGTTAGATCGGATTGACAGATCGAATCAAACTGGACATGGAAAAGAAATTTTAGAAATGTAATGATGTGACTGGAAAATCATTTTGTCTCTAAATTGGTTGGCTCAATTTTATTTAATTTTCCACATGCATGATTAAAGTCGGATATCTAAAAACATGGGTTTTCTTTGTTGAACTGTTTTAGTGGCCCTAAACCTGACTTCTTGGCTCAATTTTCTAGCATGTAATCATCTCAACAGAATTAAATCTAGCTCATAAAACAGCAAAAATTGAATGAAGAACATTATATCTGCTGGAAATAACCATGCACCTATAACATGGTTTATATAAGTATAACATAGCCGTACTGCTATTTCTAGCATAAAAAGAAACATAAAACAACATTTTTTTCAGATATGATAAATTTGCCTATTTATGAACAACACTCATCCAAATATATTTAGATCTATGATGTTGTTGAAACATAAGCAGTCGAAAAATTAGATTTAAATCTGATTTAACATTTGGAACAAAATATAACTGCATGGATAAAATTTATATCCATCATGATATACATATAACCGTGTAGCCATAATTTGATCTATATCATAATTTTCTGTACAGAATCTTAACATAGTATGGCTTTCTTGAACCTTTTGTTCGGCTACAGATTATATTAGAATAGATGTAATCTATAGCGAGATGGACTTACTTATGGTCGTATGGACTTAAAATCCAAAAACCGAAGAAAGAACATAAAAATAAAAAATAGGAATTAACACTCAATAGATAGCAAGCAACCAATAATAGATAGAAACAATTGGAAGGGGATTTTTATGAGTCTCAAGGTTACCTTTAAGCTGTATAATCCACTATTTTGTTAGATAAAAGTCCAAAAGAAATGAACTTCAACGATCACCAAAATCCTTCCTCCATTTTGTGAAAATCTCACGGTATTATTTAAGAATTAGTTTCTGAATGATCTCATATGAATTTCGATTGATTTTACTCGCACTCTATGGATTTTTCCTCTTTTTCTTTTTTTCTTATCTCTCTTTTTCCTTTTCTCTCTCACTTTTTCTCTACCCAAATTTCAAAAAGAAGAGCCTCCCCCATTAGAGTTCCAGAAAAGAACCTTATATACTATGGGAAAAGTTTCTTGTTTAGATAGGATTCGTTTTCTTTTGAGTTTTAATCAATTAAAATCTCTAATTCTATCCGTATCTTATATTCATTCGGTAATAGGCATAGCCGAATAGATATAAGAACTTATATACTAAATAGGAACTTTCCTATGCATGCCCGATAATAAGCTATATCCACACAACTATAAATTACACACCGTGCAAATATAATATATACCTGTGCATTGATTTTGATTTTCTTTAATTTTAGCATTTTTTATCATTATACTTGGATTTCTAAGACCTTTTCGGATTTGTCATTCCTTTGGACTTCTCACTGGTCAAAACTAGATAAATGTTCACTTAATAAAAGGTTAACTCTTGCCAGTTCTTTAGAAACTCAGGACAATCATGTGCTCATAGATTCTCCCTCGTATGACTGGATACATTGGTTAAACATAGGAACACGATGGAGAGAGTGAGGGATATTTACCTGGAAGCCAAGTTGCTGAGCTTTGATCTGCTTGGGAACTTCTCGCTGGAGTAAGATGAACTTTATGAACTCCATACTAGCTTGAATGTGAAATTCTGTGAAGACTTATGAACTACTGAGACTTGAACCTGAAATCTTCTAAAAACACAGAGGTAAGCCAGAAAAAAAGTTATGTAAAGTGTATAGAATCATGCTAAACAATTTTTCGAAGATTTTACCCCTAGACTTGCCTTTCTAGTAAAAATGAGTGTAGCAATGTTTTTATCACTTAATCGATTATTTTAGAAACAAAATTTTTTATCTCTTTGATTAATGATAAAAGCATGAGGAAACATGTTGATATACATAGAGCCTATCTTACACAAGAAAGATTTTGAGCATAAAGCGGATCTTACACAAGAAAGGTTTTATATAGAGAGAATCTTGCACAGGAATAACTTCAAGTGAAGAGTGGATCTTTCACATGAAGGGTTTAATATAGAGCGAATCTGACATGAAAATAACTTTGAGCATAGAACGGATCTTACACAAGAAGGGTTTTGGGTAGAGCATATATTACACGAGAATAACTTTAAGCGTAGAGAGAATCTTACACAAGATGTGTTTTATGTAGAGAAGTTATTACGCGAGGATAAAAAGATATTATGCAAGGATAAATTCGAGTGTATAACCGTTATTACACCAGAAGGGTTTTATATAGGGTGAATTTTAAATGGGAATAACTTCAAGCGTAGAGAGAATCCTACAGAAGAAGGATTTTTTGTAGAGCAAATCTTACAGGAGGGTAACATTGAGTGCAGAGCAAATCTTACACCAGAAGGGGTTTATATACAGTAAATCTTATGCAGGAATAACTTCGAGGGTAGAGCAAATCTTAAAGCAGAAGGGTTTTGTGTAGAGCAGATCTTACATGGGGATAACTTCAAGCATAGAGCAGATCATACACCAGAGGGGTTCTATGTAGAGCAAATCTTCCATAAGGATAACTTTAAGCGTAGAATGAATCTTACATCAGAACGGTTTTGTGTAGAGAAAATCTTATATGAGAATAACTTCGAGTGTAGAGCGGATCTTATATAAGAAGGGTTCTGTGTAGAGAAGATCTTACACAGGGATAACTTCAAGCGTAGAGCGGATATTACATAAGAAGGGTTTTGTATGGAGCGGATCTTACACAGGGATAACTTCGACGTAGAGTGGATCTTACACTAGAAGTTTTTTGTGTAAAGCGAATCGTACACAAGAATAACTTCAAGTGTGGAGCGAATCTTACAAAAGAAGGGTTCTGTATAGAGCAAATATTACACAAGAATAATTTCGAGTATAAAGCAGATCTTACACTAGAAGGGTTTTGTGTAAAGCCAATCTTACCAGGGGATAACTTTGAGGATAGAGCAGATCTTACACCAGAAGGGTTTTGTAGAGCGAATCATAAACAAAAATAACTTCAAGCATAAAGCAGGTATTACATAAGAAGGGTTTTATGTAGAGTAAATCTTATAGGAGAACAATTTTGAACGTATAGAGGAGCTTACACCCAAAGGATTTTGTGTAGAACGAATCTTACATAGGGATAACTTTAAGTGTAGAGCGGATCTTACACCAATAGGGTTTTATGAAAGTGAATCTTACATAAAAATAACTTCGAGTGTAGAGCGGATCTTACATTAAAAGGGTTTTCTGTAGAATGGGGATAACTTTGAGGGTAGAGCGGATCTTACATAAGATGGGTTTTATGTAGAGTGGATCTTATATGGGGATAACTTCGAGCATAGAGCGAATCGACATCAGAAGGGTTTTTTTATAAAGTGAATCTTACATGAGAATAACTTTGAGCATAGAGTGAATCTTACACAAGAAGGGTTTTGTGTAGAGCGAATCTTGCACGAGAATAATTTCGAGTGTATAGCGGATTATACACCAGAAGGGTTTTATGTAGAGCAAATCTTACATGATGATAAATTTAAGTGTAAAGCAAATCTTACACCAGAAGGGTTTTGTGTAGAGCAAATCCTACATAAGAATAACTTTGAGCGTAGAGCAGATCTTACACAAGAAGGGTTTTATTTAGAGCGAATCTTACATAAGAATAATTTTGAGCTTAGAGCGGATCTTACATAGGGATAACTTCAAGCGTAGGGCAGATCTTAAACCAGAAGGGTTTTATGTAGAGTGAGTCTCATATGAGAATAACTTAGAACATAAAGCGGATCTTATAGAAGAAGGGTTTTATGTAAAGAAAATCTTACATGGGGATAACTTCAAGCGTAGAGCAGATCTTACACAAGAATGGATTTGTGTAGAGCTGGATCTTACATGGGGAAAACTTCGAGGATATAGTGGATCTCATACCAGAAGGGTTTTATATAGAGCGAATCTTACACGAGAATAACTTCGAGCGTACATCGGATCTTACATAAGAAGGGTTTTATATAGAACGAATCTTACATGGGGATAACATCGTGCGTAGAGTGGATCTTACACTAGAAGGGTTTTAGGTAGAGCATATCTTACACTAAAATAACTTCGAGCGTAGAGGGGATCTTACACAAGAAGGGTTTCGAGTGTAGAGTATATCTTACATAAGAATAATTTTGAGCCTAGAGTGGATCTTGCACAAGAAAGATTTTTAGTGAAGAGTGGATCTTACACGTGAATAATTTTTAGCATAGAGCAGATCTTACCCTAGAAAAATTTCAAGCATAGAGCAGATCTTACATAAGAAAGATTTTGAGTGTAGAGCGGATCTTACATGAGAATAATTTTGAGCATAGATCAAATCTTACATAAGAAAGATTTTGAGTGTAAAGCAAATCTTACATTAGAATAATTTCAAGCATAGAGTGGATCTCACACTACAGAGATTTTGAGGGTAGAACGAATCTTACATGAGAATAATTTCGAGCGTAGAGTGAATCTTACACAAGAAAGATTTTGAGTACAGAGCGTAGCGAGGATCTTACACAAGAGAGATTTTGAGTGTAGAGGGATCTTAAACAAGAAATATTTAGAGCATAGAAATGTGTTGAAATACAACACTTTTATCACTTAATTGACTATTTGGCATTAAAAATTTTTACCCCTTCGATTGGTGATAAAAATGCTAGGAAAAACAAATGAATGGACCATATCTACCACTAATGGTACAGTCCGGATGAAAGACAACGAGTTAATGGAGATGAATTTTTATCACTCAATCAATTTTTTAGAAACAAAATTTTTTTACCTTCGATCGATGATAAAAACATAATGTAGTTATGTGTATGTATGCGAGTGTGTATAATAAAAACAAGATGCATATATACGTATGTTTGCATTCGTGCATGCATGTATGAATGATGTATTTGTTTATCTTTTATAAATGAACTGTGATTACCCTTTATGATGTTTCAGCTAAGGTGTATGTCTAGGCTTGGCTTCTAAAGAGACTTCGTCTAGGGGCTAAGAGTTTGCTAGGATTTTATGACATCGATCTTGATGTTTTGACTGCACGTGTATTTTCTAGGTGACCTCTGGATATGATTCTGACATTTGTCCTTCTTGGTGAGGTTCTTTTTAGACCTATAGAGTTCTTCCCCTGATTGTACATGTTCGCATATAGCACCCATATTTTTGATTGACCAATATTATCTGTTTGAGCATGTAGACTGAGCATAATTGCCTTATCTTGGATATGCTTCCTATTGTAGGTTCAAGTAGAGATTGTTGTCTCTTGTTGATTTTGACCTTTTGGTCAACTACTTCGACTCTCGTAGCCTTTTGATTTCTACATGACCTATTACTTCTATTCATGAAAATTCATTTTGATCCCAACTTTTGTATGAACTGCCCTTTTTAGTTTTTGATCTATCGAACCTCCTTAATTTTTGTCGAAGTCGCCCTTTTGGTTTTCAGCTTAGCGAGATATTTTTCTTTTCTTTCCGTTTTTAATTTTTTTACATAAATGGGATCATATGGTCAGGATTTTAACTATAACATTTAATCACGTAAACTCAACTATGCAAAGATGCTAATAAAAAAATCAGGCTTAGGATGATGTTCCTACATGATTTGTATGCATTCATTTGAGAATCAAACATTCAGATAATATTTTTAACAATCAAACATTTCAGCGTTGAAACTAAAATGAACTTTGAAACAAGGGAAAGGTACATATCGCTTGTTAGGGATCGGATTCAGGCCCGAAAACTCATCAGGCGCGGCGGAAGGCTTTTAAAATTTCCGGATCCAATCCCTATTGGAATCAATTGGATAATTGTTAGAACGAGACTTTTCCCCAGCGAGCTATGATGATAACCGGTCTGACCGGTACCTTTGATATATTTTTATAAGCGTGTTTATAACTAAAGGATTTCAAAACCGGTACCACCGAACCCGGAATAAAATATTTGTCAAGCTTTTGTAGCCAAACGGGACTGGAGAAAATCACCCGAACCCTTTATTCTCACCTAAATAAAAGCCCAAATCACCCTTTATCTCTTAAGCTCTAAAACCCAAACTTAAACCCATAACCTAACTA
>CAOJCR016549673.1:0-10098 GCA_948330485.1 Euphorbia neoarborescens
CAAAAATCAAACTAAAAATTTAAATTATTAATATATAAAAATCAAAATGAAAACCAAACCAAACCAAACAATATTTATTTCAATTCGATTCGATTTTTTCTTTTGTATTAGTTTTCAATTTCGATTTTGTCTTGTTCATTCTTATTTTTAATGAGATGTGTTTTAATAAATTGATAAAAAAAACTAGAAAATAACAAAACCTAATATATTCATCTTTTATAATATTACGTGCTCCATTAATAAACCAAATATTTCATTTCACTATAAATTTTAAATTTGCTGTTTTTATTGTTACTGATTAAAAAATGTTTTAGTTTAATCAAATAAATTAAAAAAATCTCAAGTTGAACTAGCAACTCAAATAATTAAAATAAATATCCTATAAAAAATAATTAAAATAAATATTAAGAATAAATTAAGCGATTAAAGTCATTAGAACTTATCCACAAAACATGGCTGCTGCTAGTCACTATATATATTTATAAATCATGTGTCTCAAATGACACAGACAATTTTTGTTTTATTTTAATGCTTGAAATTAAAATACTTGATAAAAAAAAGAAATTAAAATACCGTTCTGTTGCAAAAATTAGGACAATTATATCCTCGTCTAATCATAAATAAAAAATGACACATGTCCAGTCCAAATTAAGGATGATTTAGTCCTTAATCATGATTAACAACAGTTATTAAATTATCGTAATTGTAAGGTAAACAATTTATTTATTTATTTAGTTATATTTGTAATTTTGAATATTCAATCTAATTACTTATATATCAAAGTATATGACTTTTTACATAGTTGAAAATAATAGTAGTAACTTTTTAATATATTTTCACTGGAAAAAATATCTTAAATGACCTCAATTCTTTGGGTTAATTTGGGTTGTAAGAGTAAATAATTGTATTCAAATTATTAAGTGGTAAAATTAAGTCAAATCAGCCTAACCCAATAGTTTAACTCAACAATTCAGATTTTATAGGGCTGTGCCGGGTTGGGTTGATTATAATTCATGGGCTGAGTGGTTTTGTACACCCCTAGTTCTTGATTCAACTGCATGTTATACCTCCTGAAAGGAATTTTTGTCCTTTCTGTGATTGTTTGTAGACTATGAATCATGTTTTCTTACAGTGTCATAAGGTGAGGCCTATTTGGGATTCCCTCTTCAAGTGGTTAGGATTGTATTTTGTTATTGTTCGCCTTAATCTGGACTACTAGCAAGTGCACTAGTTCATTCTGTAGTATAATGACAAGCCAAGTATCGTTTTCCACAGGGAGTTTGCGAGGTCTCTGCGTAATTTGCGAGCTTGCGGTCAAATTATCATAAGGTTGCCGAGTAATAAAAATAAGCAAAGATTAAATGTAAATAAAAAATTGAGAGCTTGCATAGAAAAATAAAGAGATAATAATAATAATTAAAGACAGACTGTAGCTAACACAATAGATCTATGTTACTTTTCCAAGCTAAAGATTGCTGATAAAGGGAAATTTCAGTCCAAGGTTTCTTACCCTCATGTCACTAGGCTTATCGTTAGACCTCACCTACATTTTTGAGATCTTACTCAGATTGCTGTTACGCCTCACCAAGTTATCACTCAAACATTAAGAATAGCAAACATTTTACCGAAATAAAAACCCCTCGGTACACTCTCTAAATTGCTTGGTCCGCCTCAATAGAGAATGTGTGTGTAAAAGATGGTTCCATATTCCCGAATCTCTGTTACGTCTCATCAACAATACTAGGTATATAAGAGGGATCCTACTCTCATATAAGGATTTTTAATTTCTTCACACAACTTACTTTTCACGCTGTAAGCAACCCTGCTCGAAAACCTCGCCCACAACTGGAGGTTACGTCAACTTAGCCTTAAGAAACTACTCATTACTCCTAAACATAATTAAACTAATACTTAAATAAAATAAGACAAATAACTAAGTTATATTTAGAAAGAAAAAGTAATACAAACTACTACTACTTAATATCTATCTTAGTATATCCTCTTTCTTACAAAATAGTGACCTATTTATAGAATTCAAGAAGGCCAAGCTTAGAAAAATAAAATGATGTGTCTAATTCTAAGCCACAAAATAAAAAATAAAATATTAATAATTGTGTTTTAGCCACACAAAGTCAAGGACAAAAGAGTAAAAGAGCAAAGTCTACTTCTTGTCCTAAGAAGTATGGGCTTCCTTGACTAATTTCTTCTCCATCATTCTAACGTCCCATTAGCTGTCTGCTCCACCTACTCTCACAAACTCCAGTTGTCTGCTTCATCTGCTCCGCTACGCAACCTTCTGCTCCGTTCGGCAACCTTAAGGTTGCTGAAATTCGTCTGTTTCCTCAACGTAACCTTTACAAAATAACGCATATAAACATTGATTTTCTTATTTCTTTCATTTATTTATACTTGTTTCTTGACTGAATTACTACTGATCTTAATGGTATAAATTGCCCTCATCAGTCATGCCTAAATCAGTTTCTGAGTTTTTAATTCAATGAAGAGGTTGCTTTAAGGAGATAAAAGGACAGAAGTTTGTAATAACTTTATGGCTTCTGCTCTACTGGGAGATTTGGAATAGATGAAACCGAGTCTTTTTTTAAGCTTCTTTTCGTGAAGCGGATATTTTGTATAAGTGTATTCATGTTTCCTTTTTTCTGCTTAGAAGGTTCAAAAGTTCTTTTGGCTTTGATGTGTCGTTACTTTTTGTAAATCCACAGTTGATACTCTTGTAATTTGAACTGTGGTTTAATTTGTTACAAATAAATCTCTGTAGTTTACCATTTTTGCTAATAAAATCTTATGGTTTACCTATTTTGTAAATAAAACTCTATCACGTCAGCAATCATGTCACCATTTTTGCTTATTTGTAAGAAAATATAACCACAGGATTTTATTTGTAATAAACTAAACTATAGAGTTTTATCTGTAAGAAAATATAACCTCAAGATTTTATTTGTAACAAACTAAACTAGAGAATTTTATTTATAAAAGAAATAAACCACAATGTATTTTTTTATAATTATTCCTTAGCATCTTCAAAAATATTTTTTGTTCAACAATTTTATGTTTTTCCGACAATGGTTCCCATCATTTGTTTCTCTTACATTTCGTAAATGTAATTTTCATCATGAGCTCAATTCAAATCACCCTTTTATTTTCCATTTCTCTAATAATATTGAAAATTTTAAAAAAATATTGAAACTAAATCCTCTAAGTAAAACGAATTGTCTTATAAGAAAATTTCATATTTTTAATGGAATTGACCGGAGAAATTTTATTATATATTGTGAGTATGTGTTCCACATCGTTAGATGTGTGACATGTAAGTACAATATCATCATTTTATTTATGTGTCATACATCCAATGATATAAAGTATACATTCCTGATATATAGTAAAATTTTCGAATTTGCTAACGGTTCCGCTGGCAAAACACCTATAATCTTTTATTATGAATAATTTTGTTTTATCATTTATTAACCAAATATTAAATTACCAATTTTTCTATACCAAATAATAAATTACCAATTAAAAAGAGCCTAATTTATTTTTTCTCAAACAAAAGGGGAGTGTAAAGGTAGGCATAATAATGTGAAGAGAATTATTTGGAGAAAAATAGTTAAATAAAGTGGAGTCCAGGGTCTAAACCAATTGAAAGCACTAAAGTAAAATTAATGCTTCAAACAATTCAAATAGAATCTTGTTTGTTTATGCCTACGGATCACATAAAGTCATCCATATCATATCAATCTCTATATAATAGTACATAATTTATTTATTTATTTATTTTTAACAAATTTCCTTTAGAAGTCCTATGCAATCGCACATCGCATGAAGGACAAAATGTGCGGTCCTCATTTCACTTTTCCTCTTTATACATACATCAATCAATACGTTTCTTACAGCTTTATTTATTCATATACACACAATCTCATTAATTATATTCAAACCGTCACCAAATTCATGAATTTAATTATTGATTTATATTTCAATTAATGCCATTAAATTTTAATTTGTAGCTTAATTAAACATCTATTTAATTAAAAATAATTTTTTAATAATAAATTATTATTATTTTAAGATTTTTCTTATTAAATAATATGATTTTTTATTTTTTATTTTTAAAATTATATTTTTTTAATAAATGAAATCGGATCAAGGTTATGGACTGGGTTGAGAGAAAGAAGGTATGGAGATTTTAACCTTAAACCAACAAAGCTGTTCGAGTTGAATCAATAACTCTCCAAGAGATACTCTCTTTTAAATATAAGAATGAACCTTGAAAGAACTTTAAAGGTTTCAGAAATTGTATTTATCCAAAAAGAAGTTGTTTTACAATGAAGAAGGGGTGCCTTATATATTAGGCAAACCCTTATCCTAATCACAAGTAACATTAATGACGATAAGACAAAATCATAATGATGAGTTACAAAAGTTATTACAAAAAGGAAAAAAGTGAACTATTCATAGGATTTCACTAAAAAGGCAAAAAGGTAGGCTGCAAAAAAGGTGGTAGTTAAGATTGGTGTCAAGAGGGTAGTTGACTATTACGTCACCCGGTTAGGCATCCCTTGAATCGGAATTCGGTGTTCCTGATCTTCGTGCCCTGTTGCATTCGGCACCAGCCACCTTCCCGAGTGTGACATCCAGCTGGTGTTTAGATCCGGCCCCAGGCTTTAGGTGAGAGGATCCGATATCCGGGTTATGGATGTCCTCATCATTCCCTCTCTCTTCATAATTTATCCCCAAATTATTAGGTGGATAGGGGAGTGGTTCGTCAGCCTTGTAAGGACTCAGGTTTTGAATGTTAAAAGATGCTGACGTCTTTCCCAACCATGCAGGTAGCTCAAGAGCATAGGTGTTAGGACCGAGCTTCTTCTTCACTTTGTAGGGGTCATACTTCCTGGGTCTTAACTTGCTATTGGTTGCATTGGTGAGTCTTTCCTTGCTTAGATAGACCATTACTTCGTCTCCAACTTTGAATTGTAGCTCTCGCCTATATTCGTCTATTCTGGCCTTAACCTTGGTATTGTTCTTCTCTAGGCAGTTTCTTATATCCGTATGCATCTCCTGGATCTCTTAGGCAAGCCTTTCAGCTGGTACATTTGGTCTTCGGACTCGAGGAACATCCGTCAGGTCTAGAGAGTGATTTGGTACCTGGGTATACACTAGTTCGAATGGACTGCGCCCGGTCACTGAATGTACTGACCCATTATAGGCAAATTCCACTTGTGCTATAGTAAAGTCCTAAGTCATTGGCTTCTCCTTGCATATGCTCCTTAAAAAATTGCCCAAAGTCCTATAAACGACTTCAGTCTGTCCATCAGTCTGCGGGTGGGAGGTTGTGCTGAACTTTAGAGTGGAATCAAACAATGCCTGTAGAGTCCTCCAAAAGTGACTGAGGAAGTTGGTGTCCCGGTCTAACACAATGCTTTTGGATACTCCATGTAACTGTACAATCTCCCGGAAGTAGATTGGCAATGGATAAGGCATCATTGGTTTTTTTGGCAAGGGAGGAAATGAGTCATCTTGGAGAATCAATCCACTATTACAACGATAGAGTCCATGTCCCTCTAAGTTTAGGGTAGCCCAATGACGAAGTCCATTGATAGATCTTCCTCGGTACAGGCAATGGCATGTGAAAACCAGTATTCTGGGCGTGTCCCTTAGCCGTTTGATAGATGTAGCAACGTTCCATAATGCTTCTCACATCCCACCGCATCTTGGGCCAGAAATACTGAGAACTAACTGCTTCATATGTTTTATTCCGCCCAAAATGTCCGGATAAGCTTTCGCCATGAAGTTCTCTAATCACTAATTTCCGAATGGATGTGGATGGCAGACATAGCTGGTTTCCCTTCATGAGGTATCCGCCCAAAACATGGTAGTCCCCACTGCTTCCCTTGATTTGGAAGGCATCCCAGATCCCTCCAATGTTAGGATCCTTCTCATAGTCATCCTTTACATGCTCAAAAGTATTTACTTCCAAGGATACGGTCTTTAACAAGTTCATGCATCTACTTAGTGCATCAGCGACCTTACTCTAAGATCCAGATTTATGGACAAGCTTGTAGGGGAACTTGTCAATAAAAGTGGTCCACCTAGCGTGTATTAGATTCCGAATCTGCTTCTAGCTCCCTAAATACTTCAACGCTTGGTGGTATGTGTATATGACGAATTCTTTCCCAATAAGGTAGTTCTCCTAAGTCTTCAATGCTCGGACCATAGAATAGAATTCTTTATCATATGTGGCCTCCTTCATCTGAGCATCACTAAGATTTTCACTGAAATAAGCAATTGGCCTCTTCTCCTGCGTTAGAACTCCTCCAATTCCAACTCCACTGGCATCACATTCAACCTCAAACAATTTGTTAAAATCTGGGTAGGCTAAGACGGGTGCAGTACTCAGCTTTTTTTATGAGGGCAAAGCTGCTCTCCTGTTCTGCTTCCCACTTGAAACCTCTCCCTTTCTTTAAGCATGCAGTTAATGGGGCAACAATTGAACTGAAGTTCTTGACGAATCGCCTGTAGAAGATTTCCAATCCATGAAAACTTTGGATATCTCTAATATTCCTGGGATTCGGCCACTCTCAGATAGCTTTCACCTTCCCTTTATCCACTCTGATCCCACTGCTACTTGTGACATATCCCAAAAACATTAGGCCTTCCATCACGAAATCACATTTCTTAGTGTTAGCATAGAGTTGGTTCTTTCGTAGCAATCTGAATACCACTCTTAAAGCTCCCAGTGATCTTCTATGGTTCGGCTATGGACAAGGATATCGTCAAAGTAAACAACAATAAATTTACCAATAACCGAATGAAGTACCTTATTCATTAGCCGTATGAATGTATTCGATGCATTGGTGAGACTAAACGGTATAACTAGCCATTCATACAAACCATCTCAGGTCTTGAAAGCCGTTTTCCACTCATCACCCTCTCGGATCTGATGGTGTCCACTCCTCAAATCTATCTTGGAGAAAATTTTGGAGTCGCCTAACTGGTCTAGCATGTCATCTAAGCGTGGGATGTGGAACTGATACCTGATGGTTATCTTGTTGATGACTCGGCTATCTACAGACATCCGTCAAGTACTATCCTTCTTTGGCTTTAGTAATACAGGTATGGAACACAGGCTCATGCTTTCCCGCACATGACCTTTCTTCAGAAGTTCCTCCACTTGGGCTTTCAAAATCTCATTCTCTTGAGGGCTCATGTGGTAGTGTGGGAGATTAAGTAACTTGGCTTCCGGTACTAAGTCAATGTGGTGTTGAATATCCCTCAGGGTGGCAATCCACTCGGTAATTCTTCAGGGAATACATCCTAGAATTCAAACTTCATCCAGTACCCAAACATCTTTGCCCTTACATTCGATATCCGGCTTGGCTACCAAGAAGTAGACCCGCTAAGTATCTTCATAATCATTCCCAAAGGATCTTCGGCTTGAGCAAGTAAATAGGGTTTCATTTTTTTCTATCTTAGCTCCCTCTGTAATAGGCATCGGGATATACCAAACCCCTTTGTTGACAAACCTATATGTGTTCTTTCGCCCAGAGTGTTGGGCATCTACATCAAATTGACATGGTCTGCCAAGAAGTATGTGACAGGTGTCCATATTCAAGACATCACAATAGATCTCATCATTGTAGGCACCAATCATGAGTGGTACTTTACAGCGCTGAGTGACCCGTATCTCTTTAACATTTTTTATCCAGCCAATACTGTACGAATCTGGGTATACCTATGGTATCAGTCCGAATCTCTGTACGGTGTTTGAGCTGATGATGTTCTCCTGACTCCTACTATCTACGATCACGTTGCACTTCTTGCCTTGGACTAGGCACCCTGTCCTAAACAACCAGTTTCTCTATCCCTCATCAATCTGGCTAGACATTAGCATTCTTCTCACAATATGCACCGCCTATTCGGTATTTGGTTCATCCTTGCTCCCCTCTAAGGGCTCACAACATATACCGCCCTCTACATCATCCTCCTCATCTTCATGATGCTTAACCATATTGGTACTCCATCTTCACAAAAATTCGCTGGATCTATGGCCAGGTTCATTACACTTGAAACAATTGGATGGCATAGGCTTGGCGTATGGATTCGATGCTCGCATAGGGGCTATTATTCCCTGATGTTGCTTCCCTTCTCTTTGTGGTGGTTGAGTCCCTACAGTCGCCTTCATTTTACTTCCGCTTGCTATATTCTTCCCTTTGTGTACTCGACTTGGTGTTTCTCTGTCAGACGTGGAATCTCTTGTCACCTACCAATCATTCGCCCCCTATAGTTTCTAGGGCGTGTATTAGATTCCAGCTCCTCCTTCAAAGCCAAATTTCTGGCATCCTACACACTTAAGATCATTTGTATACCTATGTAGTCTCTCAGGTTAGTACGCAACCCTTCTAAGTAGTGAGCTACTCTCTGAGGTTTGGACTCAGCCAACTGAGCTTGGGCTGATAGCATTAGGAACTCGACTGTGTACTTATACACTATTTGATTCCCTTGAGAACACTTACTGTAGGCATTGTATATGTACTGCTCGTAGTTCAGTGGTAGAAATCGCTCTCTCAACATTGCCTTCATCCGTAGCCAGGACCTATATGGTTCCCTACCCCTTCTTCGACGGATCTTACACATCTGATCCCAGCATACCGAAGCTCCTCCTTTCAACCGATAAGCCAGCAGCTTCATCTTTCTATCTTCAGGTACATTCGCATACTCGAAGAACCTCTCCACTTCAGATAACCAGTCTAAAAACCCTTCGATATCCAAATCTCCACTGAAAGAAGGTAGGTCTACTTTAAGTTTGTACACTTCATCCACCCTGTCATTGGGATACCTCTCATTTCTTACAAATCCATCCTGACGTCTACCCCCATATATATCATGCCCATACTCTTCATCACTATCATCATAATCATAGAGAGGTGGGTTTAGTTATCTTACCACTTCTGCTCGCTGGGGTTTAGTTTGACACTGGAATGGTGGTAGAGATGGTGGTTGTGGTATACGTTCCTCATTCTGACCTTTGAGTAGTGGTAGTGGTGGTTATTGCTGATTTAAGGGTCCTTCCCCGTCATCTTATTGCCTTCGAGGTTGTCTGAGCACTTCAAGGAGCTCTCTTTTGAAACTATTAAAATCATTTCTTAAGGCCTGGGTTTCAGCTTTCATATCTTGCCTTAGGTCTTCAATGTTCTTCTCCAAAGCTTCAACTTGTTCTTACATGGCTCTTGGTTAGACCATAGCTCAAAGAGGTTTCGGTTAGGAAACAATGAGGCTCTGATACCAATTTGTTACAGATTGAGTTGAGAGAAAGAAGGTATAAAGGTTTTAACCTTAAACCAACAAAGATATTCGAGTTGAATCCACAACTCTCCAATGGGATACTCTTCCTTAAACACAAGGATGAACCTTAAAAGAACCTTAAAAGTTTCAGAAATTGTATTTATCAAAAAGAAAAAGTTATTTTACAATGAAAAAATGATGCCTTATATATTAGACAAACCCTAATCCTAGTCACAAGTAACATTAATGATGACAAGATAAAATCATAATGATAAGTTATAAAAGTTATCACAAAAAGGGAAAAAGTGAACTATTCATAGGATTTCACCAAAAAGGCAAAAATATAAACTGTAAAAAAGGTGGTAGTTAAGATTGGTGTCAAGAGGGTAGTTGACTGTTACTTCACCCGGTTAAGCATCCCTTGACTCGGCATCCGGTCTTCCTAATCTTCGTGCCCTGTTGCATTTGCCACCAGCCACCCGCCTAGGTGTGACATCCGTTTGGTGTTTAGATCCGGCCTCGAACTTTATATGAGAGGATCCGGCATCCGGGTTGTGGATGTCCTTATCAATCACTTATTATTTTACAAGGTAGGTTTTACTAATATCATATACACTTTGAAAAAACGTAAAATAAAAATAAAAATTGACCAAATTTCTTCTCCAATTGCATGTTGTGCCGTTGTGTACAAAAACTAGCCAAAGATTATTTCATCTCCCTTGAGTTAATCTTAATTCAAGTGATTAGTTTGAATAACTTTCCATTTGTTTCTACCAGCGAGGGTTAGTACAAGTGGTAGAC